>JAECUM010002133.1:0-152873 GCA_016617855.1 Megalonaias nervosa
AGACTCGAACCCACGCAGACAGAGGTGAGATGGCAGTGATCCGTAACGGAGAGCGCTTTAGAGCACTCGGCCACTAGGGGCCCCTCTTTTAAATAGGTATGGGGGTACAAACAAACGGGGAGGTATATTCACTTCACCTTGTGCATTCCTGCACACAGGTAAGAAGAATAACGTGAAGACTCAGAACAGGAAGTTTTACATTACAACATAATAAACAACATATAAATAACTACTCTTTCATCAACGGTGTAACTGCTTTCAATACATTTAGGCCAAAATTAATGACACCTTAACCCCCACCCCCACTCCGTTCTCGTTGGGCCTGCCTCAACATATAAATGTGTACATTGGAAACCTACATGGATTCAAGTATAGACATAGCACATTAAATATTATGGACGGACCATACAATGTTCGGGCCGCATATATTAAGAAAGTATTCTTACGCAGATTTACTGAGCGCACGAACTATTTCAAATATTGGGAGCATCCCACCCCAACCAAATAGTTCGTCATAGTAACCCATTGTGTATCCAGTGGTTGACGAAATCTTTCAGCACTGTTTCTTAGTGACAGCTTTGATTTTGGCAATTTAAATGGTAGGAGTAGTAGACTATAATGAGGTTTCTATGCCGTAACCCTATGTTGTATTAGAACGAAAGCATGATTACCCCCTCCCAGCCCCCCCCCCCCGTTAGTCCAAACAGAAACGAAAACAACTTTGTTGAGGCAGCAAAATCTATTTCATTATTGATTACCTGTCAAGGACCTACAACTGAATCATCATAGTCGTCATACAAAATAGGGGTGGCATAGAAACGCTCATTATAGTCTACTACTGCGGGTTTTACTTGAAATCGCTAGCGATTTATATATATTTCACACAAATTCCAATCCGCTATTAATAACTCGTTGGGATTTTCCACATGTCGCATGTCTGGCAGCTATTAATGTTCTATTAATATAACTAGCTGAGACTTTACAAAATAATCGATAATTTACACACACGCTCCAGGGATGGTCTGGCATAAATTTTACATCATTCGAGAGCGCCTGATTCACAATGGAGAGTCTTGGCGATTTTTTTTACATGACCACCTGTCAAGATATTTTCAAAATTTCAGGTTTTTATATTATATAAGTTTCATCGTCATGATGAAACAAGTACAGATTAACCTTACCACTAATGAGAGAACCAGGTTCTAGCATTTTGATGAAATTTCCATCTGAGATCATGGATTTATCGACATAACACTTTTTCAATTCTTCGTCGATTGTGATTTTTGTGTATTTGTCTTGTGATATTGGATTATAAAGATTATCAGCAGCATTAGAAAGTGAATCTGTGACCCAGGTAAGCTTACTAAAATACTGAATTTTCTGTGCGAATCAGAGACAGCTTTATTTTATTTCTATTTTTAAAATACGTGCTGTACCTTTCATTGTCAAGCATGATCGTCATATGCTTACCTCGGAAAAGAATTCTTTTCATCTTTAACATGGTATCTTCCACTGTAATATCTTCCATATTTCATATTTCACACAAAATTTTGCTATCCTTATTTTCACACAGAAGTTTTACTATCCTTATTTCTGAAATGAAATTGCCAGCGATTTTACGTTAAAAGTACTGAGTATCGTTTTTCGTATTTCGCAACTCTGTTCGGTATCATACCTACGAGCAAATCGTCTTTGACTCGCAGTTCCTGTATCAGATCTAGCATGATAAGCTTTTCACCTCTGAGATAAGCTCAGATTTATAAGTCGCTATTGCTATTTTACATGAAGTACTTTTATTCTCATATTTTGGCTCGATCTTTTTATTTATTGTTGATAAAAAAAAAAATACCTATCCCAGACACAATTAACAATAATGGGTTTGCGGTTCCGCAGGCTGTAGCAATTCCAGCTGTTGTTAGTAATACTGGAATATAATTCCGCGCGCTTATTATTCTGCTATAATATTTTCTGGCGCGACTGATACAGTAAAGTGTTTTTATGGTAATATTTATAATATTTGATCAGCTCGCCTCTGTCGTTGTCTTGGAGACCAGATGAAATATGATTGAAGTCTATTATTTCTTTTTTCGTTATTATGAAACTGTTTCTGTAACTATTTCAATAACAGCAGTAAAAGTATTTCCAGCTGAAATTTATCGATCAGAGCACTAAATTTTTTATTGACAGGGTCGGCAAGAAACTGTCTGTACTTATCATACACTTCAGATGAGATATCATCATATCTGATATCTGGTAAAACTGGGGATGAAAATGGAGGGTCAAATTGTGTTGGTATTTCAGTAAATATCATTAACTCTGTCACAAAAAATATCTTCTGTTTTGTCGATATAACTAACAACATAAGATAACTGACCCAGTTTAAAATTTTTAAGTACCAGATGCTGCCTGAGAATTGCATATGCTGTTCCAAAACTTAAAAGACCGAGAATTTCAGGTTCCCCTATATCTATGGAGGGTAGACTTAGGTACCCAGCAATCAGCTCTTTGATACTTTTGTATTTTGTTTCTGTCAGTAACTTTCCAGCTTCTTTTGTATAGTTATTTTAATGCAAATTTTTTAGAACTATTTTGTATTTCATAATCTTCGTCTATCATATTTTTTTACATTTGTAATTTCGTCAAGCTCTTGATAAAATATAGCTCGTTCGATATCATCATATAACTCAATCCTGGACTCAATTTCTGATACTGCGTTTAGTGCAGCATTAATGGGATATACGTTATACTTTTCTATATCGCCGGTGAGAGAGTCTACCAAAACAAGATATGATGTTGTTAGCAGGCTAGTGTCATTACTGTTATCTACTATTTATCAGAACGTCTTTTTATAATAATAGTCCATACCGAGCACACGAAATACTAGACGTTTAGCAAATGTGTCACAGAACTTACGAGTTTTGAGAAACTTGTATTTCCTTGTTTCGGATAGTTTGTCAAGGTCGTCGTGAATTTTTTTCAGTCGCTCTTGCTCTAGTTTCTTACCACCATGAAATTTTGTTTTTACAAGTTTGGATTTATCAATCGTCAAAACATTTTCTTTATTTAGCTCAAGCAGTTTATATATCAAATATTTTTCAACCTTTAACCGTCTTTCCTCGCAGTCACTTGCAGGACAGTATTTGCTAATTATATCAAAGTCTGATCGCGTATTTCAGCTAAGGGGCTCTCTTTCCTGAAACTCTTGGGGAACGTAAAGGTAATTTTTTTTCATTCGAGCAATTATATTTATTGCTCTTGCTTACTCAGTACTCTCTGGGTCTAGCGAATCAACATCAGCTATTTCGATCTCCGTTTTTTGGGTTTCGTGTAAAATTATAAATTCTTTTGCGACTTTGATAGATGGAGGATCAATAGACATAGATTATAATTACATTAAAATCGCAATGACCTATACTAGGTCATCGAGTGTATATATCTGAAACACAGACAAACCTGGGAAAGGATATTCAGCTTCTGAAATATAAATCCGGAAATACGAGTACTTGTTTGTGGTTACTTCAGAATTAAGTGTATATTGCCAAGAAATATTAACATAAATACTCAATACCGTATACAAAGTAGTCCAAGCTGTATCATCGGTTCATCCTTCTAATCTCCAGTTATATATCTAACTAGCATGATGTTTCATTATACCTTGTTGTTGAAATTTCCAAATCGCAACGGCCTCTGGACACCGTATTTTAATCCAAAAGTTTGATGTTTCTCCGTTTGTGGTCCACCCTGGCTCACTATTAAGACTGTTAAACGCAAACACATAACTTGTATTATTCTCCGAATAATAACTTGACGCTGTTACAACAAAATCCCAACGATTATTTCTAGCATCTGCGAGATGTGGAATGTGACCAACACTATTTTTAGCTCGTTTTGTACAATCACCAACTGCAAGCGATTGTGTAACACTATCAACGTACTGTTTATTAGTAAAACCGGATGTAGATACAGGTACGTACGTAGAAGATATCTTATTATCAACCATATCGATCGCACCTGTTACCGTACCACCGGATTCTTTTAAGATAATTAGCATCTGCAGAAGTAATTCCACTTGCAGATGCTGCACTTATTTCAGCGTCAACATAAAATTTATTTGTAAGATCAAATCCGGCGACTGGATTATAAGTCGTTGTTATTTTATTCGAGACCATGTTTAACATACCTGTAATTGTACCACTGGTTTGCTTAACTTAAAGTGCATCAGCAGCTCGACATGATACATCATTAACCCTGCTTGTTGCAGTAATTTACCTCAGGTCAACATAAGATCTATTTGTAATATCAAATCCAGCAGTTGCGTTATATGACGTTGTTATCTTATTCGATCCCATATCTAACGCGCCAGTCATCGCATCGCCAGATTTTATTACAAAGTTGTCCTTGACAAACTTTACATTTCTTACAGAATCGTTATTGGTCAAAGTTATATTATCAAGCTGGGTATTAAATATTAATTTCCCACCCCTATCTAACGCGCCAGTCATCGTCCCACCAGATAATGACCACTTAGAATTATCTACCGAACTAAGTTGTGCATAGCTTATCGCCTGTGAAATATTTGTGTTAGAGGGTGGGTATTCAGTTTCAAGATCTACAATCTTCTTTTTTACTCATGTTGATATTTCCGGTCATCTGTCCACCCGACAACGATAACTTACTATTGCTGACCACACTAAGTTGGGCAAGGCATACGGCCTGCGAGTTATCCGGGTTGATTGGTGAGTATGTTGTTTCAAGGTCTAGTACTCGCTGACCTGACATACTTAAGTTGCCTGCCATTGTATCCCCCGATTTTTTAAAATATAATTTGTTAAATCTATACCAGTCGTAGTGGTCGTAGTTCCTGTTCTATCTGTTGAGCTGTCAATTAACGTATCAAATTTTGTGTAATAGCTCATTCTTATTTCTTACTGCGAGATAAAATTTTGTGAATTCCTGATATAAAATGAACATAATCAACTTTGACACGGAGCGATTAATCAAACATCAGCATAACCACAACCTACCGGACTGACATTATCTGATAGTAGGACGAACTGGATCGGGGTAAAACTAATCTTCTGATAAATTTATTACTTAATGACCTCTTCAACTACAATCGAGTTTATATTTACACAATAAATCCACATCAAGATAAGTACGAACTGAATAGCGAATAAAACGAAAAGATGAAAAATGAACTTGGCGTAGGCGACGATATATTTATCATAAAATAGATAGAGGTTCTAAAGAAATTTGTTGCAACTACAGCAGCTTTCAAAAGGAAGGCTGAGCAGGAACGTCGAGGTCTACAGCAGACGGCAGAAGAAACTACTAGTCTTTTTAGGCCAGTGACCGAAGCAGTACTTGGCAAACAGCCATGTTTCTGCGGCATCACCGGAAGATCTTAAAAGGTTATCAGAGAAAGGATTACGAGGTAACCCTCAGGCATCCTTGAAGAGGAGCAAATAAAAGTTGCAGAGCATATTATTGAGCGAATAGGAGATCCAGCTATACGACAAGCTGCAGTATTACAAAAAATTGAAGAGCAGGCTAAAGATAGTGAAGAATATGTGGCTATTTTTATGGAAATGATCAATAAATTAATGAGAGAAGCTTTATATCCAGTAGATATTACCGAGTTAAGAGATTTTTAGCAGAAATTCTTTGGCACGTATAAATTAAGGGTCGATAATATAAAAGAAATGGTGACGATAAGATAGATAAGCACATAAAAAAAACCCCTAGAAATTATAATAGAAAAAAAAATAGAGTGGTTTTTTATAAGATCAGAGAATCTGCTAATTACAATGAAGCAAAAAAATATTTTAATATGCACAGAAAATTTATTATTGCTGATCTTTACAGTATTGTACTTGATAACATAAAAAAAACAAACAAAAGGATTTAATTATAAAACAATGTTGTTAGAAAACTTAGCTAAAAGAATTAATGACCAAAAATAAAATGGTCATGATCTGAAGATCTACAACTCAACCGCTGAAATAGTTGATAGACTGATGCTATTAATAGCATCACAGGAAGCCGGAAATGAGAGCACATAAATTGACAACGAAATTGTTGAAATTTTAGATAATCTCAGATCAAACGGTTATCTAAATATTACATTTTACATAACGATCTGATTCGCTAATCGCAAAGCACAAACTTCCAGCAGTTCAGTTTTATCTATCAAATAAAATAAGAATGTTAACAACTACATTACTGCTTGACTCATCAGATACTGCAGCGGACAGTGCAAACTTTTCTGTTATTTATAATCCACCAATCGAATTTGACAACCATAAACAGTAGGAAATAGGACTAGTATCAGCTACAGCTTGGCACGCTATGGCAAATATTAGAACTAACTTGAACGACGATTTTACATTTCAATTAATTCAGCCAGCTAGCCGGACTTGGATTTCGGTCAAGATACCACAGGGCACTTATAACGTTACAGATCTTAATAAAGCAATAAAGTTATTAATTACAACTAAGGTTGAATCTGCATCAGATAATTTTGAGCTCTTTCCAAACTATAACACTGCGTGCAGAATCACTTCGAAAAACCGTTTTATTGTTGATTTCAGCCCCACAAATAGCATCGGTCCATTGTTAGGAATTTCCAGAAAACAATACGATTCTGCTGAATCGCAAAGAGATTCAGTTTCATACAATGGCGAGTTACCCCTCGATATAACAAATGTAAATTCGATTATAATAAATTGCAAGTGGGTAATATACAACACGTGGTATTAAAGGTCAAACTATCTACAGTTATTCTCCTGACGTACCACCTGGATCGCTAATGCAAGTAAATCCAAGACAAATAATCTACTATCCTGTTATTGTTTGAAACAAATATCTGCTATCACAATGACACTGACTGATCAATCCAGCCGGCAGTTAAATCTCAACAACGAAATTGTAACGTATTATCTACACTTGAGGTCAGTGAGCTCTGCTCACCACAGTTAACTGATCCTGCAGTGAGCTAGCTCACCACAGCTATGCTGATCACAGGCAATTTTATCGGAAGTTTTGTATAACAAAATGAAACAACGAAAAATTTATCACAGAAATATAGTAGGAGGTTTCTTTGAAAATATATTCTCTAAAATTATTGAAAATGTACCTGGAATTGCAAAAAAATAGTTCCTATCACATTAGATGCATCTAAAGCATTTGCCACAGGAGCCTCTTCTGCAGCAGGCTCATCTTTTGGACAGAAGGATGCTGATAAAATTAAGGGTGGACCACTGAGTACAGCAGATATGAAACAAGCAAGTATCACCAACATCAGAACTACTGCGGCATTAATAAAAATGACAACAACAAAAAAAAAACTACCATCTCCACCAGGCGAAGAAATTATCAGAAAATTAGTAACTAAAACTAGACCCACTCGACCAGATACTGCGGCGTTCTAATTTTTGTCTCACAATGACAGATAAAGAACGTCTGTCAAAAATTACCTTGACCTGACCGAGGAAATGCTAACAGACGACTCGACAACAGAATTTGAGTATGTTGAATATCTCGACGAAAATTCAAACGAAACTAACAAAACAGGGATTCGAACTTTTAATACAAGAGTCGAGGACGTGTTTCTGCTACCACACGAAGCCGTACTTAAAGTACGAGGAAGTGTAAGAACAGCAGCTGTTGCAGTAGTACCTGCTGGTACACAAGTGATACTTGTTAATAACGGCTCGAGTTTATTTAGAAGCGCCAGATATCAACTAGTTAATCAAACAGTAGAAGATATTTCCTTGCACTTACCAATTGCAAGTACTATTCTTAAAGTGGTGTCGTTCAGCGACGATTACTCGAGATCTGTAGCTACAAACATGTTTGACCGCTCCGGTGGCCTAGTGGTTAGAGCGTCCGCCTCGGATGCGGGAGGTCGCTGGTTCGAACCCCGGCCGAGTCATACCAAAGAATTATAAAAATGGTACTACCAGCTGCTTCGCTTGGCGCTCAGCATTAAGAGGTTAGTGTTAGGACTGGTCAGCCTGGTGTCAGGATAATGTGACTGGGTGGGACATCATGCTACATGTCTGCGGCATGATGCCCAGTGCTAGACATTACTATAAACTGTCACACTGCAGACATCGTAGCTTGAAAACTTGTTAAAGCTACGTTAAAAATTTACATCACACACACATACAAATATGTTTTAGTTAAAAGATAATGGAACCGGAAATGCTGTTTCAAGTGATTTTATTTATTACGGTAAAATTCCAGATACAGCTAATGCTGTTGACAATTAATTTTTGTTAGAGCTTTTCTTATTGATAACGCTGACGAGGCTGGAATTGATGCACCAGCTGCTGAAGCAGATGAAGGTGCTACAAGGACTTCGTTGACTGCCGTGTGAAATATTCGTGGAATTACTCCACCTGGATCCGAGGATAATGGAACCGCAATGACAACCACAGCAAACAGGATAATAAAAAGGGCTCAATCTTACAGCGAAGGTTATGTCAAACGACGAAAATTCACAGATAATTCACATCAGATCGCAATGATTCTGCCGCTTAGCACAATATTCGGATTTTGCAGAGTCTACAATAAGGCATTTCGTGGTTAAAACACACTTATACCTGACCGAGCTGATCAAAACGATTGTCTGATGAGAGCTGCTGCTGATGATGATCCTCTTGTTGCAGCTAATAGTTTCCGTTTGTAATTTCATGATTGGCATTGTGGATACCACGTGTCGTTCTATCGATCGATAAATCAATAGAGCTTGAGACTATGATAACAGCATTTACAAAAAAAATACATTTTATGCAATATAAAGTTTATCAAACCGCAATTCCAAATTCAATCAATAACACATGGAGAAAAACAACTGCACCGAGTGAGCAGTTACCAATTAATGTATTTATTGTATTTCAGCGACAGAAGAGACGCGGAAGTCAGCGTCAGAACAATTCTGTATTTGATAGTCCAGATGTAAGACGAATAGCAGCAGAGAGGGTGGACCCTACAACTTTTTAGAGACCTTATTTGTGAAATTTAAGGGTTCCTACGAAGGCTGAAAAAAAAAGTTTTTGGCTTAACAGTAAAAACTTCTCTAATTGACCAGATTTTTTTTTATTTTTTCACAATCTGGTCACTACGCGTATGTCGTCCACCCTCTCTGCTGCTATGGTTTTTATCCAAAAATTGTATCAAGTCCGTTACGATATCTTGACCTAGGATCATGTAAATTTATTGTTACAAAACCAAAGGGAGCAGCTTGTGCTTTTGAAAAGAAATTTTTAAATTTGTTCATGTCCATGTCCCCAGAACACCAAGTATAATAAATATTTTGCAGCGTATGATTATCTACTCCATTAAATACAACTAAAATATTGCATTTGTCTCTGATTACTTTTGGAATTTGTGTATATCTTTGAGTAACATAAATCACATCCGTGTTTTTATGTCTACCTCGAGAAAATATTCTAGCTGGATTTGATTGTTTGTCCAGCATAACATCATCATACACTACTAAATTATTAATGAATCCATCCAGATCATCTACGGATGGCGCTTCATCAATATCAGTAATAAAGTCTATGACTTCACTGTCTTCATGCAACAATTTTGCGTTTTCATTAAAATCTTTAAGTACTTCGTAACATCGCTGATCATCTACAGATGGCGCTATCAAATATAATTTATCCCACTTGAGCCATCTCATTATTAGATTAAGCAGTAATTGCGTCTTTCCACTTCCAGATGGGCCTATTATAATCATTCTGATAGAATTTGGTAGCGCCGGGTGATGTTTTACTGGCTCTTGTTTTCGTGTCGCTGAAAAGTCAATTATATCCATATAATTAATAATATGAGTCTATACTGTGTTCGATGCAGAGCATCTACACCTACTACTGAATTAACGACAATAACAACAAAAAATAAAAGACGAGCACTTACAGGTAAGTGTGTGAAATGTGGCACCAAGAAATATAAATTTATTTCATCAAAGACAGGTGGGGATATTGCTGCTTCGTTAGGAAAATTACCAGGAACTCCATGGGCTAAATACCCCGGTGAGAAACATTTACCCGGATATAATTATTGTGGTCCAGGAACTCGACTTGATATCCGACTTGACGAAGGAGATCAACCAAAACCAGGAGAGTATCCAGTAAATAAGATTGATCAAGCGTGTCACGTTCATGATGTCGCGTATAAAAGTAAAGATTTGCAACAACGACATCTCGCAGATGTGAAATTGATTCATGCGTTAAATTCTATACCTAATAAATCTCTCAGAGAATCTCTCACTAGCTTTCTAGTAAAACTGCTATGAAAGGTAAACTAGTGCTAGGACCTGGTAATTAATTATATAACTATCATAATGGAATCTGTTTATCATTCCCCGAGAGGATTCTGGAGAGGTAAAGCAGCGATTAGTAAACTCGCCGAAGCAGCAAAAGTTTCACTTGATGTTGCTGCATCATGGTTAGCACGACAGGCAATATGGCAAATCTTCCTAAGTCCACCTAAAAGAATTCAGTATGCGCATTTTGATGTTAGCGTTCCTAATGAAGTTCATCAAGCGGATATACTGTTTTTACCACACGATACCATTAAAACATGTAGACGTCAATACACGTATAGATACGCGTTAACTGTCGTTGATGTTGCGAGTAGATATAAAGAAGCGGAGCCATTATCAACAAAGACAGCATCTGAAGTTGCATCTGCGTTTGAACGCATTTATCAACTTGGTGGTCTACGATGGCCACGGTTATTACAAGTTGATCCTGGTAAAGAATTTCTTGGAGTAGTATCATCGTTGATGAAGAAACATAACGTTAAAATCAGACGAGGACATAATGAAATTCATCGTGATCAGGCAATCGGTGAACGGTTTAATAGAATACTTGCTGAGCGGTTATTTGGATACCAATATGCAAAGGAAATATCTACTGACCTCAAGGATAGATCTCGTGAATGGGTTGCAAGATTACTGAGTGTGATAGCTGCGTTGAATAATGAAATTACTCGTGCAACTTCCATGAAACCTTCTAATGCGATCAAAAAAAATATATATACCCCGTAGCAATGGCTACGGACAACGACATGAATCTTTCTCTCAACCAGTATTAGGTAATGTTACAGTTAGATATTTATATGAACCTGGCGAACTTGAAGGTGGTAAAAAAAGAGTAACCGATCCTATCTGGAGCGTGACTACACATAAAATTTCTAGCGTGGTAAGATCCACTGGTAGACCTCCAATATACAGACTAGATTCTACAGCCCCTCAACGTGGATTTGTACGTGAACAATTGCAAGTAATTCCTGAGGATACGCAATTACCACCAAGCTCAATTTTGTAAACGTCCAGAACCTCGACGTCGATTACACTCAAGACAGGTCAGCATCACATTATCACGTGTATGACCGAGATCACTATTAATTCTGTCTACGGTAAATTGTCTTGGATTAAAACACTGCCATGACATATTACAGTTGCAACTTGCGCAATGATTATTCTGTAGTTGTTTTAGTGTTATAATAAATTCAGCATCAAGATCAAAGTCACGTTTATTTTTTTTGTCACACTGTTTATAGCTGACTAATTTTTTATTGATATCGACATTGTTAGTGATTTCTTCAGTTATTACGTAATCTACAATAACCCTACGCAGTTGCGATATTCTCCTGACTCGAGATACGGCGAGATAGACTAAATTCGACCATTCAATACGATCATCTACAATCCAAATTCTAGTATCAGTTATAGTTAATCCCTGCGACGAGTGAATCGTTATAGCGTATCCTAACGTCCATGGCGATTTATCCATGTTCAACGCGCTCTCAACAACATCAACAGCAACCAACACGATATCATTCAAGACAAGATTCTGTACCCTCGGTGGAACCAAGGTATCTGGTATTTCAACTTCAATATTTTGTCGTCGAGTATCTGATGGGCGATAACACAAAGGTACGGGTAAATCCGGAAACTTTTCTTTATGTAACGCAAATAATTTCTTTTGTAGTTCATCACGAGCTATCTTTCTACTTGCGACTATCAAATCAGCAGGTCTCCATAAAGTCCTAAATTCATTCATAGAAGTTTCTGCAATTACTTTACGCAGAATTTCGCATTGTATTTGATCTGGCTGAAGTCTGATTAATCTTTTAAACTCTTTCAGCGGTTCATCAATAGCTCTATGGTCATCATTTATTTCTTCGTAATAATCTTCATTATTCTTTAGCCATTCATGTGGAGACTGTCCAACAAAGGGTGTTGGTTGACCATTATCGCCACACATAATCACAGCAGTATTCTTCAATAACAACCATTCAAGAAATGTTTTTAGTGTTTCTAACGACACCGTGCATATCTCGTCCCATATAATATACCTGGGTATATATTTTTCACCCATCCGCGATGGAGTCCATGTATCTCCGCACCATCTAAAGAAACTGTGATATGTACATGATTTTACTCCTCGTTGCTTTATTTCTCTAGCAAGTTTATGTGTAGGTGTCAAAACAATTATATCTGAGTTATTATTTATAAATAAGTTAATCGCACGAGTTGTTTTACCTGAACCTCCACACCCATTAAGATAAACGGTTTTATGTCTAGATACAGGATCGTACACAGATGGTGCAGATGACTTTGATATTTGATTATTATTTTTGTAATATGTCTCCGCAATTTCAACATCGGCAGATTCAGAATAACTAAGTATATTTTCTTGTTTTATCCTCCATGTCCCCCATTCACCATTACCGAGTTTTAATAAATCTTTATATTTTTTGTGTACATAAAATGAATCCGTAGCAACTCTGACAGCGTAACGAGGAAATTTATTTATCATCGATAATAGATTTATCGAAACGTACGCTAGCATCGAAGATCTTAAATGAGTAAACTGCGGTGACTCGCCATCAAGATAACTCACAATGGTACCTAGTTTTGTTCCATCTGATAAATAAGCATTACATCTGTTTATAAATGTATTTTTCTCCATCGTATCAGCGATTATAAAATCGAGTTCAGCATCGTCCATAATCAATCTTGTACACGCTCGTTTATGATCATGTGATCCTCCTTGAGTAAACTTACCGATTATTTTTCTGCCGAGATCTTTGGCAAGTTTCTCTTCGTGCTCATTCCTGTATTTACTTATTTTAAGGACATGATCTTCATCAATATCAGGGAATTCTTTCCTGGTATCATCGATATTAAATCTCTCCGGTTCTGGTAACCAAACTTGCTTCTGTGAACTATACGATATAATCGCTTCAGTTACTCTCAACGATATTAAAAATCCAGCATCAAGCATATATCGCAATAGTACTATCGGAACCAAACATTTTTCTGAAAAATGTCTTCCGAACCAAATATAAGTAATCGCATGGAGATCTTCTCTAAACTCGAATGATTCTACGTGAACAAATCCTGTTAAGTCAAAATCTGGTAAGGATCCGTTTATTGCAACCCTGGTCATGTCATGTGTAGGATGTCCGAATCTCTTAAAGTATTTAGAACATTCTCCATATCCAAGAAAACTCCCAGGATAACACGCTATCATATCAACCGAGATAACATCACTATGGTTGTATTTGGTGTTCCATAATCCACCGTGCCCATATTCTATACAATTTTTCTTGACATCTTCAAGAAATTCCGATCGTGTCGTTTTCCATGAATTTTTCTCCTGAGCGAAATAAGCAGCAACTGACGGAACAGTAAAACAGTTATTCAATAATTGTCTAACTATGACATCATCAGAGGTATATTTCAGTGCAAGATGTTCCATTTCCTCATGGAGAGATTCTGTACGATAAATATCACCATTAGGTCGTACAAATTGATCATAATGATTATATTCCGAACTCTGAAATAACCAAACAGAAACAGGATCGGTTTTACTAATATTCTTGATAAAATCAAAGATATCACCGTCATAAAATTTAACCGTTCTATCTCGTGGAAATATTGTTACTGCAGCAGTCCATGCGTGCGCGTTATGATCAATAATATCTATCGGAGTTCCATTTTTTATATATTTCGGTTTGTACAAAATCTCTCCGGTTAACGTTTTTACTGCTATTGGAAATCTCAACTTCCTCTCTAGCTCAGCAACGTCGCTGATAGACGCTCCGGTATCTTTAACCTACTCTGCCCAGGTATTTATTTTTTTACGTCTTAAATCAGTTAAACCATTACCACGTATCGCGTTTGTAAAGTGTTCTGTAACTCGCTCAGCCACGCAGTTTATCCTCGTTGATGCTGTCAACGGTGATGACAATTTCATCGGTTTGAGATCCCCAACATCAGGTTTATTATTCAGCGGAAATATTCCATAGACAACCGCAGTTACAGGGTACGATCGCTCATAATACGGTTTATCTATACCAGTTAGTATTCCTGGTTTAGATTTATTGCTCAAGAAGATATTATTTCCTGACTGCACGCGGACGGGATCGCGCTTGTCACGAATAATCCAAATATCTTCTTCCGTATTTACAATAAATTTTATTAAAATAAAATATTCTTGATTATCAAGGTGGTTAATGATTACTCTTCCTCGTTTGTCATTCGTCGTATTAGAAACATTTCCAACTCTGAATGTTGACCATACATGAGCTGCACCATCGTCACGAAATTCCTTCTTAGCCTCACGGATACGTTTAGTTATATCCGCATTCGTTAAAGCTAGATCTTGCATCGAAATACTAAGTTTATACTCGGGTAGTCTGTCAAGATCAAATCTGGTTGCGTAGGGTTCAATTGCGGATAATTCTTCCATATTATAATTAAGGCAAATATATATTTAATTGAACATTAATCTTTTGTATATGATTCAACCAAATCACTGCAACTGGTTAAAAATCGGTTATACGTCTCCGTGTAACAGAATATGCGTGAACGAATACTGTAGTTATCATATGCAATGCGTCAGAAATGGGAGTCTAGGACCAAAACCGTGTATTGTGTGTAGTGCTGGAGTGCGAGGAAGGACTCAACTGTGTGCGCAATGCGGTGGTAAAAAGTACAGAGAGCTGAAACGATATTACGATAAAAAATATAACACTGACTCTCATATAAAAACCGAAGAAAATTATCTGGCTAGATTTTCAAAAAACAATGATTTAGACAAATAAATATTATATATAAATGGAACAAAATGAGTTTGTGTCACATCCAATCATCACTAATTATGAAGCATCTCGTAATGGCATCATCAGACACTGCAGATTGAAAAAAACAGTCGGTAGTATTGATAATACTGGTTATCTTAGATTTACTGCTAATGTCAAGAAAAAAATATATTTATCTCATATATTTACCTACGAGTGTTATTTTGGACTGATCAAAGATGGGTATGTAGTTGATCACATCAATGGTGATAAGCTTAATAATTCGATTTCCAATCTACGAGTTACTACGCGGAGTCAAAATTGTAAATCCGGAAACACAGGAAGGTGTAAATTATACAGAAAGAGAGCTATTAAATCCGTAAATACAGAGATTGGGGAAGAAATTAGTTTTGAATGAATTAATTCTGCTGCCAAATATTTTGACATAGTACCACAATCGGTACAATACGTATCAGAAAATATACAAAAATCTTCCTTTTCCAAAAGATTTGCACAAAAAATTAGGTTTCAATACGTTTAGTCTACCATATTTTTAATGTTACCAAATGATTTAGCGCTCCGTCAAACATGATGATCGTAGTTATCCGTTTATACGAGTTAATGTCAAAAGCTATCCTGATTGTCCATACCAGTGAATTTGGATCTCAACAGTATTGCAAATAAAAATAATTTTTATAAATATTTAGTGGTTTTTTTATTTCGTTGATTTTGTTCTGAAAACCGCGTTTTTGTTCGAAAATCTCGTTTTTTGCATGAAAAATGACCAAAAATCAGTGAAAATCAGTCAGATTTTGACAAATTCTGAGGGTGAAAACCCCAGGAAAGTTAACGGGAATTAACATTACGTTTTTGATTTCTCGACCAAAAACCGGTTTTTTCCAATTATTTTGTTTGTATTATATGCATTTTTATTATAAAAAATCCGGAAAAAACCAGTTTTTCATCGATAAATTTAAAACGTAATGTTAATTCCCGTTAACTTTCCTGGGGTTTTGACCCAACGAAAACTAGCAAACTCAACGAAAACTTTGCACAACGGGCAATATTGATACTTGATACCTACTGAAACATAATGGTTGGGATACAATATCCACGTGTGTAGGTTGCATTATACTAAGCAGAATGTTAATTGTCCCAAGGATTTTGTTTAGCTATTATCACAGTCAATAGTCCATCATTGTCGCTGTCATTTTCACTCCTATTTTCACAATGCTCTCTTAATTGTCTTATACGAAAGTTCAGAATCTTTCTCTGTTCGTATTCATGAGATAATTCTAGCTTGATTTTGTCAATAGCGTTTGAGAGAGGCACAAACAATTTTACCTGATCATCAGTGACAGTTCCCAGTGACTTTAACATTCCTTGCTGGATAATTTTCATAAATTTATAATCAGCGGATAGCGTAAATCTGTTCTCGTTCTTTCGTTGTTGTAATGAGTCAAAATCACATAGAATCTTTTCAGCATTAAGATAGTCAGATACATTGATACCGTTATGTTGTAATTTTTTAATCGCAGAAACAATGACATTGATATTTTCAAAATTCATTATATAATAAGTGTTTATTTAATATAAAAATAAACAAAAATATACAGCGCGGGGTGACATTCGGTCTACCATTCCATAGTTGTATCAGATAAACCTAATGAGGTTCTTTGTTTAGACATTTACCCCCAAGAGAACCCCTAAATATCCGAAACCGAAACTTTAGAGGCTCAGAGGGGTTGTCTGTACGTGTTATTTGTTTACCCCCGAAAGAATTCCTAAATATCCGTAACCGAAACTCTAGAAACTCAGAGGGTTGTTTATACACGTGTAGGTCTTATTTTAGTGACCAATCAGATTCTGTTTATTGCCTTACAAGAATTCCTAGATATCCGTAACCGAAACTCTAAGAACTCAAAGGCTGATTGGTCTTTGTGACCTGGAATCTCATTAGGTTTATTTTTAGTTTTGCGATTGTGTCTTTTAGAATGGCCCTTGTGTGGGGTACCCCTTTAGTGAAGTCACAAGGTCACGACCTCATATCACCCCCGCTGTATATTTTTGATGAGATGATATGATGATGATATGATGATGATGATGATATGATGAAATGCCGTCTTCACGCCAGCACACCAACCCATAACGATCAACCAATGGGTGATTCACAAAAGTGAATCCACCACGTGTTGACGTAGTGGATTGGTGTGATCTGAAGACGGGGGGGGGGGGGCTGGAGCCCCCAATAAATTATAAATCTTGGCCTAAAATCTCCTCCGCAGACATATGTCTTTCTCGGGTTTCGAACCATGGCCCTCCGGGTGAGAGTTTCTACGCGCTATCAACTGAGCTATCGGACCTTGTTATAAATACACACCGAAAAAGTTAGTATGTGTTTACCAATAGCCTATTTCCTAAAAACTACAATGTTCTTAACAAAAACCACAGTTTTCTGTGTAAAATGGGATTTTATATTTCTAGTTTCCAAAAAATATATATAATTCTATATAACATTGAGTCTATGCGTAAGCCGTAACCAAGGATATTGATTTAGTCATAGCGGATGTTCTTAAAATAACTTTACGCGGTAATCGGCACATATACACAGCCGTTATGGAATAATCAATATGCAGCCCAACCTTCTAGATAATAGATTTCGATTGCGCACTGTGCGCGGATTTTATGTAAACAAAGAATACAGTATTATAGACAAGCACTATACATCCAGATATTTTTTTTTTTGTTATGATAACGCATTGTGATAAAAACGCATTATGATTTTACATACAGGTTTATATTTAGTTCTTCCTTTCTTGTGTCCAGAATGCGATTGCTTTGGTCTGTAAGTTTAAAGTGTATCCTTGATAATAACGGATTATGAACTCGCAGGTACACGGGGTTAATTGGCTCTGATACAATTAACCAACCGGGAGGGGCCAACGGACTAAAACTGTATAATATGTACCCTTGCTGGGCCTGGCTAGACTTAGAAAGATCTATCTGATAGCTACCTTCAATAACATCGCATACCAAATTGACTGCAATAACTGATGTTATGTTTACAATGCCTGGTGATATATGACGTCCGGCACCAAAAGGGTTGTTATTATGTTTTAGTATAACCGGTGGTGGGGCTATTTTTCTCCACGATTCAATTACTCCCGGATAATATTCTTCAATAAGATCATTTAATGATTTCTTCATTTCAGAGTTATTTAAATCTGGTATAAAAAATGCTTGTAAGTCTTTTTCTGTTATTTTGTAATGATCAAGGAATATTTTCCTAAATTCTAGATTTGAGCGAAGAGGTTCAATCTTAATTACAATACCCATAATACTTCGACTGGCGATGTATAAATCAAATAAGACCCCATTTAAATGTTTTATTGTTTCGATTACTTGATTTTTTACACCATCGTCATAATGTTGAGATAATGAAATAAGTAAACTTTTTAAATCATTAAATGTTTTATCGTATTCAGGCTTAAGAACATCTATAAATTCTTTTGGAAATTTGTCATTAATATAATATCTAGGAGAAGGCGGGTAGGCGCCTGTGAAAACAAATATTGATCCAGACATCTTGGGGATCCTTTTACCGTCAAGATCGGTAAAGTAAAATCTATCGTCGTTTGGATCACGTTTAAATACTATATAATTCCATGGACTTTTATCTCGATATTCTGGATCTTTAATGAATTTTTCTTCACTCGTTTTAAACTCATTTTTAGTTGGTTCTGAAACTCCATTATAAACAGGTGCAACTTCAGGCCATCCTAACACTGATCTGATCGAACTTTGATAAATATCTACGAGGTAATCAGGAGAATTTATTTCAATAACCGCTGATAGTGTTGGTTCGTAAACAGTAATGCTATTTTAGATTCTTTCCCTGTGAGAGATTTAATTCTGCGTTGGAACTCATCATCAATCTGTTCTATTTGATAACTACCCGTTGTAATTCCAACAACTTGCCAATCAGGACTACCGTCAGGTTTATTTTTATTCGCAAATACCAGTGAATTATTTCCTGGTTGTCCACCAAATGGTTTTGACCTGATATTTGGCCAACTATGATAAACTCGAAGCTGCGCTAGCGCTATTTCCTTTGCTGGAATTGCAGTTGGAAAATTAACGCTAAATTCAGGATTGGTTGAACTTAATGATATCATAGTAGTTTTTGACGGCGTTGTATTAGCTACGATCTGCTGAAGTAATTCTAACGATGACATTATTGTTATCGTTATTATTTAATTCTCCATCTTTCCGTTGTTGTCACTAGCGATTATGAATGCTTCATCGTAGGTTTTCATTATCGTTACGAACTCCTCATCAGATATTTTACCATCACTGAGATACAAGGAAAGATACGAGCATAATTTAGTGTAGGTGGCTGTTGCTGTGTGCAATTTCATTATGTACTCGTTTAATTTATCATTTGTACACGTAGATATTTTCTTAGCGATAATACTGAAAATACCTGCGCATGTTGTTGCCGTGGAAACTATAATTGTTACAACTGCAGGCGCTGTCATCGTTATTGTTGATGGTAATAATCCAGTTCCAGCAATAACAGCAGAAACCGAGTATACCATTATATCAATAACAACCATACGTCGCCGATATTTTTTTACCTTTATCGTGTAATCGTCGATGATATTTTTTTAGTTTGGTTTGACACTCACATACTTGAGCGTATCTGTGACGTTGAACGTCGATAAATGACTCTTGATTCATTATATTTATCTAGATAACTAATTGAGGAGTTTCACACACAAATTCCAAGCACCACCAGTATAACGCTCTGGTTAATTTTTTATCAGATGCTTCCAGCAGAAATGTTTCTTCCGCATCTTTATTTATTATAACGGATACAACTCCAGAAAAAGTATCGCTTGAATAACGCCATGGAAATGTAGTAAATATACTGAATTTTGCACTACTAAATACGGACAGTCTGTATACACCAGTGACTTCTGCGGTGTGTTTGAGATTATTATCTTGCAATGTCCATACTCCTAATCCTGATGCTACTGTGTATACTACGTTGAAGATCTGCTTGTGAGGAATTTTAATAAGATTCGTTTTTTCAATGATATTAGGAATTCCACTAACAATATCGTTGATTTTCATGTTAATGTCGGTAAGTTTTATGTCAACGACTGCTGGAGTTCCAAAAAAGTCATTAATAGATCTGTTTACATTTCTACGAAAATTTAGAAATGTTTGTACGTGATTAATATAATCAGCTCTAAATGTAGCAATTCCATCATTGATTTTCGTTAACGAAGTCGTTATTGGAATTTCCTTATCATCGACGTATTTCTTCGTTGCAGCGTCGAAATCTGTTTCTGGTGTTCTGAGATTATTAATACCATTATTATTCATGTCGAGAAATGCACGCATTATACCACCGCGCACTGACACGTACTTTGATTCTTGATCATCGACGTATTTTTTTGTTGCTGCGTCTGTATCTGCGATTGGATCTCCAAGATATGTAATTTTTCTTCTTGACATAATAATGTCACCAGTAAATACATCACCAGTTTTCTTAACATAATCGTTAACCGATTTACCGGAATCCTGTATTTTACCTTGATCAGTGAAAGTAACGATATTATTAACAACCGCGTTGGGAATTCGTATAAGTACATCTAGTAGTTGTATGTTACTCGTTTTTAATCGTCCTTGTTTGTCCTGAAAAACAACGACTTCATTTTGATCCACACTTGTGATATTTAATAAATCATCGATTTCATTTCTGAGCTGATCAAGAGTTGCATATTTAGATAAATCGACCTTCTTATCTTTCTTCCGAGTAGATCTTCCATAAATATCTACCATTATATTTACTGATATCTGTTTAAGTGTTATGACGTAGTGTAGTGAACGCGTGCACGACTTTATGAGGTGGTGCTGTTGATTTTGATACAGCATCAAGCACAGCGAGGGTTTCACGACCGCATATTGGGGGATCAGTTAATTTTTGTGTTGGTAGCGTTGAATACCAGATTGGAATATCGCCGGTAACGTACTCTAAAAATTCTTTTGGTGGTGCTAATCCATACGAATCGAAATAAATAATTCCACGTGGAGCAATTGCATATCCGACCCAGTGCGTGCCTGGGCCAGAGTTTTATCGAGATTAATGATACCGGTTTCTAAATCGCTAGCAATTTTAGGTAGTTGATCGCGCATAAAAACACCTCTGATTTTTTTTTTTATTTTTAGTTGCTTAGCAGCATTAAGTAAATCAAAATTGGACATAGGTGATATTAGTAAACTGTCCCGGGAAGTCTTAGACCCTTTCCGTACCACGAAGGCGGGGTTCCTGGTAATCTTAGACCCTTTCCGTACCACGAAGGCGGGGTTCCTGGTAGTCTTAGACCTTTTCCTTTTTTTTGATTCCTTGTCCGGTTCCTTTCTTTAACGCCATTCCAGCAGCTGTTCCAACAGCACCTAATGCAGCTGCTTTTGCAACAGCTGGGGCTGCAGCTGCTATTAAAGCTGGTATAGCTGCGAGAAGTGAAAATATACCACCCGATTTAGCAACGTCTTTGATGGCGCCCGCAGAAAGATTAAGTTTGACGCCTTTATTTGATTTTTTAGCTTCATTGAAGTTTTTGAACTGACGCTCGGTCAACGATAATTTATTTGCACCGGTCTCGCTTTAGCGATATTTTTATTCCACATTTATTTTTTGATGCTGATTGTAACCTTTTAATCTGACCAGGAGTCAGACTCACACTAACGTGATGATATGACATTATTAATATTATGAACGATCTAATTACATGTTTATTTACATATTTTCTACTGGGGATCAATAACTCTCATTCGTCCACCAACACCTTCGAGTAACATCGATTTATCGCTGAGTATAACAGCAATTGCTCTGTAATTAGGAATAGCTCCAACATCTCTATTAACACGAGCTCTGAAGTGTATATCAACTACTGATTGTCTGGTTAAATCTAAATGTTCTAGTGAAAAGTAATAAATCGGATACAGCGTTGTAAAATCTAACTGTGATATTTGTAAACCAGTATCAATGTTTTGATCACGTCCCATGAACGACATAAGACGATGATATGCACGTGCTACATGATTATCTTCAAAATTCAGTAATATATCCTCGGATGGTTCTTGATGTCCATTAATCCTTAATGAAACCTCAGAAACACCGAGTTTATCAAATACCGTAATACTTTCATCTTGATCGTTTACCCGTGCAGTATTTTGAAACGCAATAAATATATGTCTTGGTGCAGAAACACCTTGCTGAGAAGCTATTTGCTATGTGAATAGACCATTAATTGCACTATCAACAGCATCTGTGGTCATAGTCAACCATGATAACGCTGATTTACCACCTTGACTCATAAAAGATAGTAACCGATCTTCTTCAGATATTGTTGGAGTCATCACTGGCATCCACAGGGAAAGTTTAATTAGTACTACTTTACCAGGATCAACTGCACCAGGTCGCCAGATTGCATCATTATCAGTGCCTTTTCGTACAAGTACAACTGTGTGCTTAGCTCTGAAAATGACTTTTCTGACATTTCTACAGAATCCAAAGATATGTGACAGTGGAATCGCACATGAAAATGCTCTCCTATCACCTTTTAACATTGCTCGACGTGCTGCAAATCCTAAGTTGAAATTTGCATTCATTGATGTTACTGCAGTGGTATCTGCAGCTCCTCCTTCATCTCTTACATTACCTATAGTTACGTTTCTACTTTCTGGAAAATCAGTTGTATCCTTTGCAAACATCATTGACGGGCCAGCCGATCTTGAATAATCGTCGCTGTATCTCGCAAGACCAAGTATTGTTGTAGCAACATCAACGTCTTTCTGAATAGATTCAATATTTTTTCCGTCAATCATGTACGTAGCGCTGTCAAATAACGCCATAATACCGTTATTAACAAAACCAACCCCCTATCATCAGCTCCATATGCTACTGGTGCTGCAGGATTAGTGTTATTTAAAATTTCACCTTCGACTTCAATAAATGCTTCAGCGGGTAGAAAATACCTACTTGTATCCTGAACCTGTAGTTCGATTCGTCCACGCTGATCTGGCAGTCGTGCGTCGTAAGAATAATATTGATAATCGCGCACAGACTCATCTTTGAGAACTGGTGTATCCATGTCAAACGCGGGGTCAAATATGCGCTTGAACATCTTTATTATTATCGTCTTCGTCTAACACGAAGACCACTTCCTGCTATCAGACTAGCGGTTATATTTTTTTCCTTTTCCGACATTGGTATATCAGCCAACTCCGCTAGTTTTTGATTAGCGGCTTGATTTATTATTTTACTTACACTTGCTGACATCACTTCAGTGCTGGCCAATTTCACAGGTTGAGGTCGGGTCGCTTGTGGTCTGCGTATTAATCGTGATAGTCTATCTTTGATTGCTGAGAATGCTTTGCTAGCAATATTACCAACAGCGCCTATACCTTTTTCACGAACAACATCAATAGCTTTCATTCCTAGTTGCTTTGCAATCGGTATTGCTTTTGGGGCTATTCTTCTAAACAGACCCTGAACAACATCACCTAGTCCATCTCCGTAGGTCGTTTTGTATACTGGTAATCGAGAGTTTATTACCCTGACCATGGTAGGTCCACGTTGAGTACCATGCACGATCATTTTGTTATTAAATGACTTTATCACTAATTGTATCTAATCACTGTGGTAGTCATCATCGGCGATTTCATTAATGAGAGACCGATATACATTAATATCCATGATACCGCCTGTAAATAATCGTTTACAAATATCAGCTGCTTCATTAATGATTTCTGATGAATTATTACCAGCTCGTTTTCCTCCAATGAGAATTTCTAGTCGATCGACATCAGCAAGAACGTTATTGGGACAGGTAATAAGACCACTTCCTAAACCACTTCCAGTTGCGCCAGGATCTTGATATTCTTCATCTGTTATTTTGACTGGTTGTTGTGATTCTTGTTGTTGTTGTTGTTGTTGTAGTAGTGTTTGTAGTCGTGGTATTGGTTGCTCTGGTGATGGAAATGTGAGATGTGGTAATGATATTGGTGATAATTCAAATTGTAGTGGTGTTCGTCGTGATGCTTTTTTACTTGGTTTCGATGGTGTTTTGAATGATTCTGGATAATCACGAATTAATTGCTCAAATGGTTCTGGAGATTGTTGCCTTTTACGTTTTTTTCTTTCCATTTCTTCTTCTTGTTTTATTAATTGTTTTAATTTTTTAATTTCATTACTATAAACCCGATATGATGGATCATCATTTCTAGCTTGTCGAACATTCATGCGTATGCGATATAAATATTTTTGCCATTGATCACTGTCTTTAATATTTTTAGCGTGTTCAGGTTTCATTAATTTATATCTTTGGCTATAATTATTCACAGCAAATTCAGCAAATTCTTGTAGGTTTTTAATATTGTTAATTGTTTTAATAGTTACTTCATCAAATTTATCTATAAATTCAACTGCTAATTTTGGTTTAGGGGCTGGTGCTTCAGCGCTTTCAGGCTGAGCAGCTTGAATCAGGTCAGCAATATCAGCAGGCAATGTTGCAAGAGCTTGTTGTGTTGCCTCAGTTGCTGTAACAATTTTCTTCGTTGGTTCGACAATCGGTTTAAATAATTTTTCTGTACCTTCTGTAAATTCCACCTGAGACTCCTGACGCGATTGTAGTTGTTGCTTAACAGAATCACGAACAGGTAGATATTTTTTAATTGCCTCTAGTCGCCCTCGAGCTAATTTAGCTGAGTGTGGTTCTCCAATACTCATTATTGATAATATCTATACTTGCTGTTTAATTTATAGCAGCAGAGAGGGTGGACGACATACGCGTAGTGACCAGATTGTGAAAAAATCAAAAAAAATCTGGTCAATTAGAGAAGTTTTTACTGTTAAGCCAAAAACTTTTTTTTCAGCCTTCGTAGGAACCCTTAAATTTCAAAAATAAGGTCTCTAAAAAGTTGTAGGGTCCACCCTCTCTGCTGCTCGAATATTTATCAGATTAAATTCTAAGCAGTATCCTGTGGATCTCAAATTTCAATCGAAGAGTTTAGAAAGCTATATCCAACATTTCACTTTGATGCCAGTAAGCATAGCGAACGGGTTATCGGATCGACGTAAGGCACAGAAGTCACGTGGACGCTTAGACAGGCTCCAGGAGTTATTAATTATTATGCTTATGCGGTAACTGTATCTCACAGATTCTTAACGATAGATTCTACCAAGGGCAGGATGACCGTCCAAGTCTAAATGCCAAGTGTTAAGTGCCTGGGGTATAACTTTATCAAACAAGCAAGCGGTGGGAATGTATTGATTTTCTGATCAAGAAACACTAACAGGTCCTCTGCACTTGAAGTGTTTTATCGGAAAAGTGGGCAGAATGTATTGATCCACCTAATAAGCGGCGGAATTACTGCATTACAAGTTTTATCCAGGAGAAGGAAAATAAATACAGAATGAAATTCATTACACACGAGGTGAATTTATCGCCGGGACAAGTTAAAAACTAGCACAAGCTATTGTTAAACGACAGTCTGTTTCGCTAAAGATAGTTTTCGGAACTCCAGGTGCAAATCGCAGAGCGACCCACTGCCAGCAAAACTAATGCTGACACAGCGGCAAATCAATAAAAAAGGACTGCAAAAACCTTTTATTTTAAATTTATCAGCAGCACAAGTTACTGCAGTGTCTAGATCGCAAGCAATATGTGGTGGTTTTCTGGGACCTGTATTGGCAACTGCCCGTGCTCGGTACTCTGGGGATAGGTGCCGCCTCGGGTGCCGTATCCGGGGCCACGAAGAAGGCTGTGTCTGGCGATGAAATCAAACAGTGTAGCATTTCACTTTTTTTCTAACGATTACAAATAACAAATGCCCAAATCGCAAGCGATTTCAAGTAAAACACGAAGCGTTCAGAAACGTAAAACAGTAAAGAAATGTAAAACAACTAAAAAAAAAGACGAACCGGAAAGCAGTCCAAGGTGGAGACACAGGTCCGTTGCTAGCAGGAATAGCGGGAAGTCTACTTCCAAATCTGTTGGGAATAGGACGTGGGAGAGGATTAATGCTACCCGGTACCAGGAAGTAGATCACTGCGGTCCATCCGTTGAGCAATTTTGAGATCTTAGATAAACTTACAGATGTCAGCGGATTTCAAGGAGTATTTTCTAAAGATGAGCTCGGGATTCAACCTGGAGGGAGAAATTGCGCAAGAAATATCCAAAATTTTAACGATGGATCTTGCACGCATTGGGTGGCGCATTATAAAAACAACTATTTTGATTCGTTTGGGCTGCCGCCAAGTGATATTATCAAACAGTACATGCTAGCGTCCCAAAAGTACAAAAAAAAATCAATTATTCGTCTAATCAACTACAGCCACTTGGAACTGCAGCTTGTGGATATTACTGCGTAATGTTTATCAAACAAATGTCGGGAATGCAAAATTTTCTGAAATTTATATACAATTTGCACCTAAACCAAGCTTGGAAAATGATAAAATTGCAATTTTATCAAACAAGCAAATATTAAAATGTCCACGTATTGTCTGAAGTGCAGAAATAAAACAGAAAATATAATGAAACTCTGGAAACTACTAAAAATAGCCGACTTATGATGAAAAGTATTTGTGTTAACTGTGGCCGGAAAAAGAGTATGTTTCTGAAATATGGCCCACTATTACCTGGAGATCAGGGAATGCCAAGAATTTCTGATACTATTTTAGTCGACGATTAACTTATAACAAAAATGCAAGGCCAGTTTGCAAGCAAAGCGTGTAAAATGTGAAGCTGACCACGATCTGTGTCTCGAGCAGGATAAAATAGTAACTTATTGCAGGTGTTGCATTCAACGGGCTGTAATTGGATCCGGTTTAGATACTCACAAGTTAATTGGTAAATTACGGAAACCCAAACACGGGTGAACCCTGTCACGCCACTGGTATACAGGTCCATGGAACCCTCTCGACAAACAGTTTGATGAAAATGACAATCCTATACCCGGGTTGGAGCCGTACAATGAAGTCGATGAAATTGCAATGCGACATGATATATGTTGCCGTGACAATGAAAACGATAAGTCTGGTTGCGACCGTATTGTGCTAGATGAGCTAAGTAATATAAGACTGAAGGGCGGCCTGTCTCATAGGCTGAGGGAGCGAATTGATTGTAAGCTAGTACAAGGTTTTACTGGAGGGAAATAAAAACTTGGACTCGGTAAGGCGCATGCGCCACAGTGTCGACTTGGATATTCCCTTCTAGGTAAAACTGTACTTTATGATGTTGGACCGCAGAGCACTCTCGCACACGAACTTCACAGACCTAAAAAAATAGATTAATCTACGAAAAGTTGTCGCAAACTCCACTGATGATATATGGGTAATAGATCTAGCTGATATTTCAAACATTGCAAAGCATAATGACAACAAAAGGTGCCTGATGAATATAGTTTATATTTTTAGTACATACGCGTGCATTGTGCCTGTTACAGATAAGACAGGTAAATCTATAACTGATGCGATGGGAGATATTATAATAATCAGAGAAAGAAAACCTAATAAGGTATGGACAGATCACGGAGCGAAGTTTTTTAATAAGCAATTCGAGCAGTTTTTGCAACAAAATAACATCACCAAATTCATCAGAGGGAATGAGGGGAAAAGTGTCGTCGTCGAAAGATTTAATTGCACCCTAAAAGAGAAGATCTATAAGTAACTTACAGCCAAGAACACTGACAGATACGTCGACGATCTGGCAAAGATTATTTCAGATTACAATAACACAAAACATAAAACAATTGGAATGTCACTAAATGAAGCTATTAATAATCCAGACCTAGCCAACGAGAATATGTATCGAAGACACAAGTTTAGCGTGGGTGATAAAGTTAGAATTCCACTGGTGAAGAAAACGTTTGAAAAAGAATTCACTCCTAACTGGTCCGAGGAAGTATTTGTTGCGGATAAAATTTTGACAACAAATACCTGTGACATATAAGATGAAAGATTCAGCGGGAGAAGAAATTATCGGAAGTTTCTACGAACAGGAGCTACAGCGGACAGAGCAGGATATATTTATTATCGAGCGAGTCATAACAAGGAAAGGAAAGAAAAGTTTGATCAAATGGATAGGCTATGGAGACAGTTTTAATAGCTGGATATCATCTAGTGAAATCAAAAATCTTTGATTAAATCGCGTTATGCATAGCATCCAACGATCCAATCACAATAAATCTGATCATATTTCAAAAGGACAGACTTACATTTTACTAGTCTGCATAATGACATTAAATAGTCTCTTCGTGCTGTTGTTAGTGGGCAGTCTCTCATCAAGTTAAAAATCTTAACAAACAGAAAATCAGATTTGATATTTTTTCGACGGCCATAAACTTCTAACTGTCCACGGTTCATAAAGGACCTTAATAACTCCCAGAATATCTGGTTTTCAGAAACAGTAAAATTAAACTTTTTATCTTCGATTTCGCTGTTACATAAACTTGCTCGTCTTGGTGCACAATGCCTGGCTCATATGCAAAATTATCCTCGTGGACAGGAAATAAATATGTTTCTAAGTCAAATTGGGGATGTTTCACATGCTGTCTATTAATAGTATTGGAATTTGTCGAACCCTGATGCTCTGGCTGATCAGTGTAAAGATCTGACAGTCTTCTCGCGAACAAGAAAATTGTTTGAGACATCTAATACACAATACTTTTATCTAATTTACTGTAATAAAATGCCGGACGAAATAAGAAGATTAGTCAGAGCAAAAATCTTAAATATGAACTTCTTATTTGACGCTGTCAAGCTGTTTATGAGCAATTAAGAAACAGAAAAAAGTATGTGAATTTTCTCGTCGAATACGATCCTTACTCTGCGTTTGATGTGCTACTGACAGATTCGGAGGTATCAGAACTTGAGAAATTTTTTTAAAAATATTTGCTAGATATGAGAAACTGTTTTAAAATGGGCACATTGCTGTTTAACGAGGGAAATCTAAAAGATATTCTGAAAATTGATGTGTAAATAAACTGCAATTGTATGTTAATTATTAAATATGGATAGATTTGTTACTAAAGCTAATATTATACATCCCTCTTATCTGGAAGAGGCTGTAAGAAATATGTTCCGGGGTGACAATAATGTAGTAACTCGCTTTGAAGTAGAAAGAGAAAAAAATAATAATTCAGTTTTGTTAAGCAGCACAGAACTTGATCATATGCTGAAATACGGAAAGATATTTGTCGAATACGACAAGGAAACCTTAAACAAATATCTGAACTTCTGCTTAAGGAATAGCGTCGTCGCTAATATTTTACATAGCAGGTGATTCGTATTGAAGGAAAATTCTATCAAAGGTTGTTCTTGAAAAGGCGGATTTTGTAATTCCATCTGTAACACGTTGGACTGATGCTGAACAAATATCAAAATATTTTGCAGTTGATGAGATTGAAGGAAATATTTGTTCTTCTTCTGTCTCTAAGTTGGTTGATATCACTGGACGAGCTTGTATAAAATTAATCCTACCTCCCTTACCTCGTCGTACGTTTTCTTGTTGTGACACAAGCTCAAGTCGGTTATCTTTTTAAATTCCGATTTTATGATCCACAACTAATCCATCAGAAATCAAACCATTAAAAATTTATAATAGAATCCGGTGTGAGGAATAGCTAACATAGTCATTGTTATTTCCACGGATCATTACATTTAAGTAACCTTGATTTCCAAGACTTCCAACACTTTTCTTTGTTCTAATATTTCTGATAATTCCCCTATCGTTTGCTTCATATAGATCGTAGACAGGATGTGGTTGAAACTTGTCCTGTAAAGATAAATTGCTGATTTTATTGTCTGTTACACTGCCGTTTACTTGATAGACCCTCATTCCGTCTGGAATCTCCTCACAAAACAGCGTGTAAATGAAGTCCTTGATCAACATTTCAGTATATTTATCATCATTCTCCAATTTCACTTTTATGCTGTAATCAGCCGGAGTTCCAATCCCAAACGAAGCCTTAGTTTTAAGATTAATCACCACCCCTAACATATTGCCTGCATAGCAGTTATACTTCTCGTATACGTAGAATATTTCCTGTTCGTAAATAGTTGGTATGAGTCCACTAAGCATAATTTTGCTCATCTTATCTTAATATCTTTTCCAAATCTCTAATTGACAATTTTCACAGAACACTCAATTAAAGAACTATAAAACATCAGATATAGGAATGTTGAAACTAGCCGATATGGTGAAAAAGTCTGTTCTTGACAGAAAGATATCGACCGAGAAAAATCACAACCTCATTTGTTGGTTTTGATAACAGTTGATTATTCAATAATAAGCGTTTACTTACAAATTTCTCCGGCAAAAACTTATATAATCTACTTCAGCTAACAATCAAATCCCAGCTTGCCACGCACAAGGGCATGAAAATAATAGTGCAGTTCTACATCATACTTTCTAAGCTAAATATATCTCTGGAACCCCCACAAAAAAGCTAAGGATGGTTTTATTGATCAGACAGCAACGTCAGAGCACCTTGTGGCGAAGCAGCTTGCAAATCCTTATATCACATCAAAATCTAATCGAATACTTACAGGGACAAGATTTAATATCTTTGGCAGAAAATATGTTTCAGGAAACTGGGAAGAAAACAGATGAGTACACAACATCTGGGTCCGGCTGGAAATTTGAAAAAAATAACAGAGATAATTTTCCACACTATGAAATATAATCCATTGCGTGGTAGCTTATGTGTCGAACTCCCGGCTAAAATCAAAACTCAAAATGTTGCATTAATATCCAGAACCATGATAAAAAATGTTTCCAATGGACCATACTGTCGGCGTTATTTCCAGCACGAGACCATTCTTATCGAGTATCAAATTATATTGGTTATGTTAATAATCTAAACTTAGGCGGGATTGACTTTCCCGTTGCTGAGAATCAAATTCCAAAATTCGAAAAACAGAACAATCTCTTGTTAACTGGAAGTATTAATTTATTTGGTGTCGATGACAAACAAAAGATATACCCCAGATATATTAGCGATCTAGCGTGTCAGCAGACAGTAAATTTACTATTTTATGAAGATCACTACGCGTGGATAAAGAATTTTAATGTGCTAGTCGGAGGCCAGTATAACAATCATAAGGGAAAGAAATATTTCTGTGTCAGATGTTTGCACGGCTGTATTTCCCAACATATACTTTATCGACATATTCAGTATTGTTCTAATACTCAGAAAGTCTCTATGCTTGGTGTAGACGAAAAAAATATTACAATTTACAAACTACAGGCACAAGATGAAAGTGCGTTTATAGTATAAGCAGATTTCGAGTCCATTTTACTTCCAGTGCAAGGAGTAGAAAATACCCCTAATAAATCTTCGACAAGGAAACTACATGAGGATATCCCCTGTGGCACAGCCTATAAGATCGTTTGCGCTGTTGATAAATTTTTATCAAAACCAGTAAGGATTTACCGTGGAAATGAACCTGCTGTCTGGTTGCTAAGAAACTTTATCGAAGATATTGATCTCATCCTGATATTACTCGCTAATACATAAAAAAAAATCCACTAACATTAAAGCAAGAAGCTATATTTGTGAGGAAGCGCTTTTGCCTCAAAATAAAGTAAAAGATCACTGCCATATTACTGAAAATATCGTGGTCCGGCGCATGACAAATGCAACTTAAAATATACCGCACCGGATTTCGTCCCGGTTGTATTTCATAATTTCAGAGGATATGACGCTCATATTATTGTTGAAGCTTTCGATAATAAAGATATAATAAACCGCCTGAAAATTAATAACAACAATAAAATAAAGTGCATCCCAAATAATACTCAAAAGTATATATCAGTGACACTAGGCACGTTGAGAATTATTGATAGTCTGCAGTTTATATCAGCGTCTCTAGACGAGCTTGTGCGAGGCTGTAGTCAATTTAATAATTTTATTGAACATTTCGGTGAAACTGCTTGCAGTTTATTGACACGAAAATGTAGCTTTCCCTACGAATAACTAGACCATTGGAGCAGATTTGATGAAACGTGTGTACCTGACAAAGATAAGTTATATTCTAGGTTAAATTTGTCTGATGTATCCAACGATGATTATACCTATGCTCGATCGATATGGGATTCGATCGGCTGAAATAACTTAGGAGATTATCACGACCCATATCTTATCACAGACGTTCTGTTGCTCGCAGATATATCTGAAAATTTCAGAGATGTAACGCTGATAACTACGGACTAGACCCCGCTTGGTACTATTCGGCACCAGGTTTAAGTTGGACGCATTACTGAAACACAGTAAAATAAAACTGGAGCTGCTAACAGACCCTGATATATTCAACTTTATAGAACGTGGAATCCGAGGCGGAATAAGTGTACTAACAAAAAATATGCCAGGGCTAATAATAAATATCTACCCGACTATGATAGTACAGAACCATCAAGTTTTATTGCCTATCTTGATTCGAATAATTTATATGGTACGGTCTATCGGAGTCTATGCTGTGTGGCCGGTTTAGGTGGATTTGTGAAAAACAGTCTTTTGATGAAATTGATAAAACTATACCGGATGATGTTAGTTATTTCATAGAAGTTGATATAGACTATCCTGTTGAGTTGCTCTATGCGCGTAACGGCTACCCATTCTGTCCAGAGTCGATGCTGATCGACTACAGTTTAGTATCCGATGAGCAGAGAAATTACTATTGCTAGCACTAGTGGTAAATCTGTTGTTAAAAAATTAGTTCCTAATCAGCTTGACAAACGGAGATACCTTTTGCATTGCAAAAATCTTAAGCAAGCAGTTAATCATGGCCTGGTATTAAGAAATGTTCATCGTGTGCTAAAATTTAATCAATCGCCGTGGATGAAGAGTTATATAGACTCAAATAGAGCACGAAGAGCAGCTGCCAAAACAGAATTCGAAAATAACTTTTTTAAGCTTATGAATAACAGCGTCTTTGGCAAGACCATAGAAAATATCAGAAAGCGAGTCAGTATTGAGATAGTCAATAACGTGGAACGTCATAAGAAACTTGAAGCATCTGACGATTTTGTCAGGGCGTCACGTTTGCTAAGCCCCAGCTATAAAGTCAAATATAAGCTATTATCTACCTGTCATGGGAATTTTACCGCGGCCATGTGTTTGATGTCTAAAGATTGCCGCGGGGCTAGTGTTAAACTCATACGCAAAGTTACATGACCAGCCAGAGACCTAAATCTTGAATCGGCAAAGGCGATAGATCGCACCATCTAAACAAAGGCTTGCAGTTATCATACCTATGTGTTAACGGTTAGTCCAGAGATCAAAAGAAGTCCACGTGGTGAACTGGGCGTGTTCTTATCCGTCCCCACGTTGACAGACAGCGAGAGGGACATTGTCCGCTAAGACTGATTTGATCGGTTCAATCGGAATTGAGATAGAGGGCGTTATTACAATTCAGACCCGAATGATACTTTCCGACTCGTAAGAGAAAATTTAGTATTCGCCTAGAGGGATTGCAGATCAATAGGGTTACTCCGAGAAGAAGTCACTCGTAATTTGGCTTAAAAACTTAGAGGTAGATTCTGAGGAAAGACAAAGCTTCGAATGGTCAATAAGTTATTTGCTCGATTTGTGCAGAATATTACGGCATCATAATTGTAATTCTTAGTAGTGTTGTTATGTATATGTAATTTAATTACTTGTGTGTTACTTTTAAATTTTTTATTTTATTTTAATTCATTATATGTTATTGTAATGATAACTTTATTCACTGGATGTGACATTTTTCCAGAAAATTCAGTTGAGTTCTGTTCGTCCTGATAAACAGGCAAAAACGTTATATCTTTTGGTGACCTATATTCAGAACTAATGTCAGTTTTGAAGTAAACATTTTTTAAACAAAATTCAATCTTATAGTAAGATTCGTTCAGTAGAATCAGAGCCGTCCATAGCGTACATGATAGTCGGCGTGTGGTGTTTCTACGCCGCGCTAAAAAGTGATCACGTGACTCCATCACTAGATCTGTTTTGCGTTTTTAGTTAGGCTTAAAACTCACGTTTCATAATGATTTTTGCGAGTCGTCCTTGAAACCTTTAGAGCTCAAAGGTGTTTTTGTTGTGACGAGTTGAATTTTTATTTTAATTCAATTTAAAGTAATTTATTTTCCCTGGAAATTACTAGTGCTCATCAGAATTCTTGGACAAAGACATTTATTGGAAATTATTCGGAATTCCAAACTGGAATATTATTCTTGGTGATTCAACAAGGAACCGTTGACACATCAGGACAAAGCAGGTTATTGAAGACGTCATAGCCTTCCATCTTGGAACTTCATCGGGATTCGAACTGTGATTCACTTAGGACTTTTTATTGATACGACTTATATTTATTAATTCTAGGATTAATTTTGGATTAGTTTCATAAACCGTAAGTCCTTTTTCTTATTTTTACCTCGTTTTCTAGGGAAATAAATTATTTTGTTAAATTTTACAAAGCTTGTTGGCTTCACTCTTTTCATTGTTACTTTTGAACGAGCCTAGACACGTAACCGTATGTATACCTAATTACTAGGATCCTTTAGTATGTAGAATTACCTTTGTAGTGTTTCATTTACATGCGTATTTGAGAAATGGGCTTGAGCTTACGTAGAGAATTATTAGATGCCAGGCGGAATTATGTAGATTGTTAGCTTGTAGTCTGAATTAATTTTGTATTTCTCTATTAGGTTACTTCGTAGTAAACATTTATGAATGCGTTATGTTAGAATTTAAACATGCTTGAATCGTGAATTTGGAAACATGGTTGATGTATGTAAGATTAGTTACTATGGACGTATGCGTATATCAGAGCATGGATATTTGAATATTTGTGTACTTTGTATGAGTTGTAAGGTAAAGAAATGCGTCTAATTACTGTGATATTGTTTAGTATAACTGGATTAGGAATATGTACTGATGAGACGGAATTTATTGCTGTATGTATAAGAAGTAATTGATACCGTGTTGTATGACGTTTGTTTTACCATGCAAGAACGTATGGGTATCTCGATGTGAACGAATCCGTGACCGAAGAGATTTAATAGCCGTTATCTGATGATAGGTTGGGTGTAGTGTGAGATGAGAGGGCGATGGAAAAAGATTGTACCGTCCTGTGTTTTCACAGGAAGCTTTTAGGGTACACAGAACTTCGGGTTCCATTGGGTCCCGAGTCTTCAAGAGTTGGAGACGGAATTGAGGCTGTAGCCGAGACAGTCGAAGTCGACAAAAGAGTAGTCGTCGGAAAGGAAGTGGAGGAGGAGGAGGAGTCTGGAGAAAATGAAGGAAGAGGAGAAAGAGTCATAGAAAGTCGAGGAGGAGGAGAAGGAATTTGGAGAAAGTCGAGGAGGAAGAGGAGAAAGAATTGGGATAAATAGGCGAGAGAAAAGATACACCAGATGAGTAGAAATACAAGGACAGGTGGAAATCAATCTCACACTGCTGATCAAGTGATGCAATAGGGCTTATTAAAGGGTCGAGCGGAAGGAGTGTAATTGGAAATTTGAGTCATTTGATTATTGAATTATTATTAAATTGTTATTCATTGAATTTCAACCTTTTTTGTATATTTAACCATCTAAGCGTCGGCATTGCTGACAGGGGGCTCGAAGCTTTACATCTATCTTTCAGTAAATTTAACTTCCAACAAAATAGAGCCTGGGTGGGACTTCTACATTAGTTTAAATAACATTGGGAACACCCCACCCCAATCATGACGATCGTCACACGGTATGAAAATACTTAATGAAAATCTAGTTGCCATTCAACGAAGAAAGACTAATCTAAAGTTGAATAAGCCAGTTTACGTCGGTATGGCAGTACTTGAAATATCAAAATGGCTAATGTACCAATTTCATTACGATTTTGTAAAGGTTAAGTGGCCTGATGCAGAATTGTTATTTACATATACTGACTCTTATGTACAAGATAAAATCTGACTATATTTATCAAGAGTTTTATTATAGCCTAGAGATGTTTGATCTTTCAGATTATCCAAAAACAGCAGATTTCACTGTGACGATAATAAAAAGTAATAGAAGAATTTAAAGATGAGACAAACTTTGTTCCTATCGTAGACTTGATCGGATTGCGTAGTAAAATGTACTGTCTAAAATTTGCTGATAATAAAGTTAAGAAACGAGCTAAGGGAATTTAAAGAAATATGGTAGGTAAGGTGATAGGATTCGACAATTATAAAGCTGCGTTAGACGGATTTTCTAGTTATGTTGAGATGACGGCAATAACATCAAATTGTCATAAACTTGAAACAGTTATCATAAAATCTGGTCATTGTAATTTTGATGATAAAAGATACTGCTCCGATGGACTTAGTACATTTGCGTTAGGTTATAAAAAGTTTGATAGCGATTTCATATAAATTTTATGCGAATGTTAGGTGTTGTAATTTTGTGTGAAATATAAATCATAGAGCTAGGTAATCAGTAATGAAATAGATGTTTTTGCTTAACATAGTTGTTTTCGTACTTGTTTAGATGAACGGGGGGGGGGGGCCTGGGATGGGGTTATCATGCTTTCGTCCTAATACAAAATAGGGTTTTGGCAGGAAACCTCATTATAGTCTCCTACTGTAGGCGTTATTTTTTTTTAATTTACATTTATTTTTTTCATTTGATACATTATTTTCTTTTACATTTATTTTGGGACAGCGACGTCCTACAAATTTAGCTTCCTCACAACATGCTTCAGGTCGTGTATTTTGTCAAAATAATGACTATTCATACGAAAGTAAAGACATTTTTATTTTTTGTTAACACATTTCATGCGCGATACTGTTGTGGTGGAGTATATTGAAACAACAGAGCGGTATCTGACAGACTTCAGAGATTAACAGCGTTTACAAAAGGATTTTAATGATTCTGAATTTACTTCTACGATTTTTGTTATTTACTTTCTTTATTTGTACATTCAAACGGGAATGTGTGCGTGGCCTTGGCAAACTTGAAGTATATAGCTTGGCTGCAGACTTTGTATCCAGTTTTCGATTGTCACTTAATTTCGGGTTGCAATCAATATCCAATTTATCCATTGCTTTCAAACACGATGCTTACAATTTACCTGTCATACATGTACTATATAAAATAACTACAAGGGAGGACACTTCTCTCCTTTCTCGCGCGACCTATTTATGAATAAACGCTGATATTTCAAGCTACATTTCGCGTAACGTAATAAATTTGGTACCGATGTTTAGCTCAGGCATTCAACTTTGTATGCGTAACCGAAGTTTACTATATTATACCTTTAAGGAATGACGGACCATTTTCCCACGGTACTGCCAGACATGGCCCTGATAGCGCCCGCTTAATATGCAAGAACAACGCGCTGAATGGATTACTCCCTTCTCATTGGCCAACTGAAAATAAGTGATAAAGAAATACAGGACGCCATTTTCTTTTAACCAACGAGAGGACAGTATTCCATTCAGCGGGATTTCACTTGCATATTAAGCAAATTGATTTGTGTTGATAAAGCATTAACACCCAAACTGGACTGAGGTGTTTATTACTGTTGTATTACATGTAAAGACCCCATTAAAAACTTGAAAATACATATACTATGTTCCCTCCTTCCCCCAATGAAAAGGCCAGTCCCAAAAGGTCATCTAGTGTCTTGCATGATCGCAATTCCTGCAACTGGCACCGGTCGCTGTCAGCAGCACCAATCAACGCAATATCAATAATTGCTTTGAGAAGATCCAGATTGTTGTCTGTGATGGCCGGTTTACCGCCTCTATCCCTTGTAAACTTTCATAGTTTTTGGCCCAGATTCGGATGTTCTTCCGCTATATCTTCGAGAGTTCGTTTGAGTTTGAGATGGCGCTCAAGCTGCCTTGTGGCCTCCAGGCGCAGCTGCTTCAGTTTCTTTTGCTTCAGATTCAATTCAACTGACTTCATTTTCTTCTTTAGTTCCTCGGTTATGAGGCCTGCATCTCTTAATTGTAGTAAAGCTAAAGCTGTTCTTGGGCTTCAGAGATGTCACGTTGAACACTAGTCTGTTGTGGAGTGTCTGTTTTCGTGATCCTGGCGGTAGGTTCAGACTTGGCTGAAGTAGATGGACTTGATGCAGTGTCGCCAGCCGATATAGGTGGCAACACATCAGATGCAGCTGAAATCATGATTGTAGGTGCTAAAGCATCAACGTCAGCAGGAGAGGATATCTCAGGCACTTAAGGATTCAATACAGTCGCCACTGGTGCCAGTGCTGGTGCTTGCACACGTGACCAGAAAGATAGAAGATTGCTTCTGCTCGCCAACGCTTTACTTGCTAGATCAGCAGTAACATATTCATACGTAGTTTCATCATACTTTATTTTATCCCATAACTGATTAGTTCTTTTTGTTTCTCTTGTTTACTAGCTTGCGGCTTAGCTTTACACACAGCTTTGTAAAAAACAGTTATACTTGACAGTATTATCCATCCTGACTGAATATTCAAAAACACTTTTATTATGATCTTAAAACACAATTATTAAACTCTGTGAACTAGTCTCTACATAATAAGTGCGTCGACTGAACATCTGTTGTACTTACAGTAGACTGATGTAGAGACCAGTGTTAGTACTGAAGTCGGGGCAGCAGCACGAACAGAGCAACATGGCAGCTAAAATCTTGAGCCAGCGGCTGTCCGCAGTGAGGCCAGATTGAAGGATGTGTAATCCATGGGGAAGGCCGCCAGACTGTATCTGACTCGCTGCTGAGCTGCATGATAGCTAAAATCTGGGGTACGGTGGCATACAAGTGACATCTCTCCCCTAGTCCTACTTCTCCTGGTAGCTGTGGCTCATTTGAAGAATAATGTAGACAAAATATTATTGAGGTTTCACCCCACCCACCCCCCATTTCCTATGCATACATACATTATCAGTAGACCCCCCTCATACACAAGCGTATGCATTTGGGTTAACCCCCCTCCCCCCTCCATGTGTACGTACTAAATGGACAGCCCCATATGCAAGTGCAAAAACTGTATGAGAAAGATTCTAGACAACTTCCTTTATTAATATTCATTTTATGATTCTAGATTTGCTTAAAATATTAATTTTTAATTATTTTTTGTGACAAATTCAATACAGTACTGTATACAATTTTTCAGTTTGTTGTTTTCTGTCCTAGTTTTCTTGTGCTTTAATATTTTTTGTGTTATAACAATATGAAATTATTTTTAAATGGGTAAAATAATGAGAAAAACACAGACAAATGAAGATGTTTATGTAGGTGGATGAATATTATAACATTCTTAACAGGCAAAGAAAATTAGAGATGAGGTTGGAGGGGGGCACCTTATTTTGGCAGAAATCAACGAAATATGCTCAAGATACAACAAAAAATTTTTGTATGAATCTTTGTTTATTACTACATTAATTTAATAACCATATATATCAAACTAGTTTGAATCTGTATTGTAGCAGTAATGACAAAAACAAACTGTATAAATATTGTTACTACTTCGAACAGATGTAAAAGGGAGATAACTGATACACATTTGCAGTTTAAAAAAAACAATGGGAAGTGGGTGTGTTAAAATACAGCTCTATTCAAGCAAAAGAAGAGAAATCATAGAAAATTCTTGACACATTCCATATTTAGATACATAAATAAAACCTTTCCCACAGGAAACCATCCCCAATTCACTCAGTTTCTAGATTTTTCAAGAAACTTTTCTCAAAGCCATGTCAAATTTTTAACAGGACTTTGTTGTTTCAACAGAAGTCACATGGATTCATTTGCACAGATAATGCTATAAAATTATCCTGTGATCGATGAGATTATCTATTCAGAGTTAAAGAAAGCACCATACACAGGAGCAGTCAACTCGGGAACTTTATGATACTGAAAACGAAGGAAGTTAAACTAATGTCATTATATTAAGAGGTAAGTTCTAATTTTGTGCCATTATTGGTCATAATGCCAAGAATTTTGGCCATATGACTTCAGATGAATACAGAAGAAATTAAATACTGTAATTAACTTTAGCTCATAGGAGCACCCAAGATTACAGTATTATTATTACTAATGGGTAAAACTTTGTAATTATGATATTTACTTGCTTATAAGACCGCTCCAGTGACCTAGTGGTTAGAGCATCTGCCTTAGATGCGGGAGGTCGCATGTTCAAATCCCAGCTGATTCATAACAAACACTTATAAAAATGGTACTAACAGCTGCCTCGCTAGGCACTCAGCATTAAGAGGTTAGTCCTAGGACTGGTCAGCCTCGTGTCAGGATAATGTGACTGGATGGAACATCATGCTACATGTCTGCAGCATGATGCCCCAGTGCTAGACATCACTATATACTTCCACACTGCAGACATTGTTGCATTATGACTGAAAAATTGTTAAAGCTACGTTAAAAATCCAAATCACACACGCACACTTGCTTATAAGTAGAGTCAAACTGCAAACAACAAAGATCCTGATCTATTGTAGTGCTGTGTGAGAGCAGATCTGGGTCTATGCAGTTTGCACTTGGACTCGACTTACAAGTAAGTATATATGGTAGATGCCACCTAAACAAGGACTAAATTTTTATTTAGCTTCTCAGACTTCATCAGAAAATGACTAAGTAAAAATTATTTCAAAATTATTTTGACACAGTCCTTCTAAAATTAATGAGTATGTACGTGCACAGGTGTTTTCACACCATAGTGTTCATCTATTCAAAACATAGTCGTCATTCGTGATATAGAAGAGTGACCTCAACATTACAACTACATGTTTCGGGTATTAATTCAAAATACGAATATTTTGTAGTTTTTCAACTTTTGATAATGTTTGTAAACTAAAACAGATTAAAACTGGTTGTGGCAGTTGATTACCTACTTATACCTATCTGTAATTATATAAATGTAATCTATATATGCCTGTCAGTTAGAATTATTATAGTGTATAGTTTCTGATATGCTCAAGTGAAGTCATATGGTCAGAAATCAAGGTGCTATAATCAAGATGGCATATAAACCTTAAGTAAGGCCTTTCACAGAGTTGACCACCAGAGACTACTAAACGTTCAGATAACATTGAATTAGCATAAATATAAAGTCATGAACATGGTCAAGGCCTTTGTGACAAAAAATGGTCTCCAAGAGTTGTCCTTCATCTCTCCTAATTGTACATAATAAATAGAAGTCTTTTACTAATAGATAATAACCATATATCTTAACTTTCTGTCAAAGGAAATTTAAGACCTACTGAATAGTTTCTTACTCTACCATTTCCTACAATCTCTAATCTGTCTTTGTACAAATAAGCTGTTGCCGCATCACATGCATTTTTGTTCTCAACCACTCCATTCAGTGTAACATAAAGGATCCCTGCTGAATCGATGGCGCTGCCTCCTGAATGATCATGACCTGCCAGGTAACACAGAACACAGGATGCATACTGCTGAAGTACAGACAAAACTTCCTGGTAATTCCAGCATAAACATGTCCTATCAGTACTCTCAGGGTGCACGGGTCCATGGCCTGCAAAATCAAAGAAGGCAAAAACTGATAATCATTTACCTATGTACAAATTGGATCAAACTGCAAACAACAAAGACCCTGATCTGCTATTGCATAATTCACTTTCAGATAAGGTCTGTGTCTGTTCTACTAAAAATCACCAACAAGCTGCATATACCTAGTGCATTATGTGATGGCAGAACTGGATTATGCTGTTTGCAGGAAGATCCAACTTGAATATAAGTATATGAGCATTTTATTAAACACTTGGGCTGTGTATTAAATGACTTTCAAAAACTTATTTTGAATTTACTATTAATTTATGCATAAATTTTCATGGATTTTGTTATTGTAGTGGATGATGACTATCAAAGACCCAGCAAACAAAGAGATCCATTCCTGGAAACTGCTATTCCAAATATTAGGTGCCATAGAAAATTAATTTTAGCAAAACCATAGAAATTGATACCATGATGAAAATAAATTAATTTTTTGAAGAAAAAAAATGCTGATATACTGTATTCTTTAGAATGATGCCACTCTAACAATACTACATGTATTTTAAAACAATTCCTATTAATATAACATCACTGTGAACTCTTTACAAATGCTTTTCATATTGTCATCAGCTATGCATACTTTCATTATCAGAGCCGACCAACTATAAATCCAATACAGGGATGGGTAGAAGATATATCTTTTGTAACTGTGGCTATGTTTAGGTATCGTTTTTCTGATGGGCTTCTGATGACATAATTTAAAACACAGTTTGGTGACAACATGCAAAATTACATTAGCTTTTAAAACATAACATAAATGAAAAATGTATGGAGTATATGGAAAATAAATGTTTTAGTGAGAGATAATTTACTGATCTGCAGAAAGAGGTAGGTGGTCTTAGAGGTCTGTAACAATGGAACTATAAGACACAGAGGAAGGCATGTAGCAGAAATGGTTGGATATTATTTTTAGCTGTGGTCTCTTATTAATTCTCTCTACAAGTTTTCAAATGAGTCCCAAGTACAATGTCTTCATTTGTACATGAAAGTCTCTTTTTCTTGTGCAAACTCTACCTATCACTTACATGTACATACTTTCTAAGTTTTCATGGCTTTTAGAATATTTTTTCAAGACAAGTTCTACTTACCAATCACAACAATGTTTTGTCTCTTTGCCATGGCTTCCTGAAGGTTCATCTCCAACCAGATCAGCTGACCCATATCTAAACCACCATTACACTTCAGAAACATGAGGTCTTCATATCCCAGCCCAACAGCTGAATTCAGGTTCTCATTGGGGTTTATACTCATAATCTTCAGGGCTGTTTGGTACTGTGGTGCTTCTTCAGGATACCCTAAAAGACTGATCTCATATGTGTCCAAAGAAAGAATTCTTAACTGTGGATGGGGTTCAACTGCATAATATGCATTTCCAGGCATAACAGAACACTGCAATTCATTCCCTGAAAATAAACTGGATTTCATCAAGAACTCTCTTGTGAAATTATAAAACTCATGATTTCCCCATATGTGGTAACATGGGCCAGAAAAAGATTTTATTTCTGCCAGAACCCTTTGTAAAGCTGATTCAGAGGCTTCCATGCTTTTATTGATGCCATCAATAAGATCTCCCAATTGCAAAATAAAAGCTGGTTTACACAGAGGGTCATTCTCCCAGGTTTCCAGCATGCTCTTTAAATGCTGAAGAGCATGTCTATAGTATCGTGTTGCAGTTCTGTCATGATTTGCCCTATTCTCCTTATCAGCATAATGTACATCAGTAATTACTCCAAAAGCAAGAACTGGCTTGGCCCTTGCAGATTCATTCATGACGTTATCTGCAAAAAAAGGTAATACAACAATTAATGCAATCACAGTATTTTACAACTGCAGCAAATGCAAAAAATATCTTAAAAATATGAGACAAAATGGCTATTACAGGCAAGATTCAACTTTTTAATGTCATATTTTATTACATTTTTGTGGAGCTCTTCTGAAAAATTATAGTTTTAACAACTGATAAGACTTCTAGTGAAATTCTCAAATTTTAAAACACCCAAAATATTTTGAAGCATTTAAAAAGAAGCCATTAACAAAACTAAATCTTGGTTTGTGTTAATTTTCTTTTAAAAACCAAGCTACTTTATTACTACGATCTCTTGGAAAATTTTGACAAAATAATTCAAATATATTACAATACTTAAATCATCATCAGTTGTTGCATAAATTCAGCACTATGGCACTAACAAAGAAATTTTTCAGTAGCTGTGTAATCCTTCACACATGAAAGTTGTAGTCAACTGTGATCACTCTGAATATGCAACTGCTGATTCTGGTGTACCACAGGGCACTTCGCTTTGTCTTGTGTTATTTTTGTGCTATGTGAATACACCCACATTTTTCTGCTTTCAGAAAGGGTTTCAGCTACCTTAATTCGACTACTAGATGTCTTGCACTGAACCTATATGAAAATAAGTATGCTGCATCAATTTTTATGGATTTTTCAAAAGTATTTGCTGTTTATCACACAATTCATCCAGAAATCGGACTTGGCTTTCAGATTTGGCAAAAGACAGTGTGTCAAAATTGAGAACTCCATAAGTTCATGGGGAAATATCTATAATGGTGTACCTCACTAATCAATTCTTGAACCCCTATTTTTCAGTATTTTAATTGCATCTTTTCATAAATCATTCTGATACATATAATTGGTGATGAAAAAACACTTACTTATTCTCATGATGAATTTAAACTAAACTAAATAATGTCTTGAGACTTTCTCCCACTAATGAGACTACCTTGTAATATATCTTGTAAAGATTCAGTAAAACTCTTTGGATCACTTTGAACTTTATACTAACCTTTAATTAGCAAACCAGAGATTTGTTAGAAAGCATCTAAAAATTTAAATATAGGCAAACAAAGTGGAAAATATCTTAGTAGTGAAAGACAACTGGCAGTGTATCACTCTTTCATCCCATTACACTGTAAGCACTGTCTTCCTAACCATGCTATATAGTAGTCTCATTAAGACCAAACTTGAAAAACTCCATAATAAAGCTCTGAGATTTTCTTTAATGACAGGAAGAACCTTACACTACACTCATGGGTTTGGCAAAGGTGCCACCTCTGCACACTGGACAATAGAAGATGATGGCACTCAAAGTTTTCTTAATTATATACAAGCAATGTTCAGCCTACTTAAATGATCTAACAGTTGTAAATAATTCTTCTTACTCTTTTAGGGATGCTGATTTCAAATGTAATACATACAGGTAAGGTTTACAATGATTCAGCAACTAAACTCTGGACTTCTCTCTCTAATAATTGTCAAACATCAGATTTTAACAATTTTAAGTCTCTTTTAAAGACCTCATCTCGAAGCATACTGTGTAAATGCTGCATGTACAAACACAAGTAATCCATAGACTACTTCATGTGGAGTGTTTTAATTTTTATAGACTTGCATCACGCACTTAGTTGCCCTAAATGTGGCTTGTAATGCTTAAATACTTTCCTCCAAACTTTTGATATATCCATGTATTAGTTTTGTTCTGATGCTCATGAAGTATTTTAATATATTAGTTCCGCAGTTTTGCTGACAGGTTTGAGTTCTGTGTATATATTTATATATATACACACACACACACACACACACACACATCCGGTGTATATACACATGCATTCTCTATGCATGTGGATGTCTTGTTCAACTCGTTGGCCTTGTATATTTAAATACATCTGCATTTAAAAATGAACAGTGTGCAACTGCCAGCTATTACACACACACACACACACACACACACACACACACACACATATTGTGTTTGCAAGAATATTTAACTTCCAGAATCTTTCAAATAGAAACTGAACATTGCTTTAAAAGTATATTTAGGAGAGAAGACATTTTAAAACTTATTACATGATTCAGTTAGTATGCATTTACATATCTGTATATGTTTATGTATATGTGTATGTCCAACTGATGTTAATTATTTTATTGTTTAAAGTCTGCAAAATAACTCCATGAATCATTGTTTCACATTATGCAAATGCTAACAGACTCCAAGTTATAACAAATTACAGATGACATTTATGTCTAATTGTTTATGAAATATTAGGTATCTTCTCATTTTGAAGCATACATTTGCATCTAATCAGAACTTAAAAAATGTTTATTAAAAAATATAATTTTTTATCAATGAACCTTCATTCCACATTGGAACCAATTTGGACCTTGGAACAAATCAACCCTTCTCAAGAACTATAATGAACCATCGAACAACAGAACTGTACATCCCTGAAAGCCAATGAAAATCAATCCTCCATGCTCACCTTTGTTAGTTTACCTTGTTATTTCCTTTAAGAGATATTGAGGTCTCTTCATGAAATTATATGCTGGTTTCTTAATAAGAGTAAATATTGTGTATTAAAGTATATTCCTACGACCTGTTTAAGGGGTCTCCGTAAAAACATTAATGTACAGTAATGTGCAGTAATATAGATGAAAACACAGTACAGTATTGTAAAAGAAATTCCAGTAATGGATCAAGAAATTAATTGTCTTGCACATACAGTCTTGCTTATGGGTTTATTAAATAATGTTTATGTACTGTTTGTTGTTCATCTACCAACATTAATATATGATGGCTCTGTCGAGTTTCAATAATGGAGCACCACGTGCAGTAAGGGAGACTATACCATGGTGGTAAGTATATATATATGTATGTGTGTGCATATGCATGTATTCTGGTGTGCTATGGTGTCATGAGTCTTAAAGTCTGTGATCAGCAAATAAATAAAGACACTCACCTTCAAGATACTATAAAAGTATATATGTTATTCTTCGATATTTATTAAAATGCATTTATTTTCCAGTTTAAATCAAATGTGGGAAACAGTTGATACATAAACACCATGTAGATACCAAGTTATGCAATGGAGTTACTCTGATACCGAAAAAATATCTGTATAATGACAAATATTTATCATAATGTTGGGAATTTAATGTGTATATTACACAAAGTGTAAATCGGCTTGAAAATAGATGCTACTTCCATGGCACTCATTCTGCCACCTGTGCCCTCTAACAACAGAAACTTGTCTGACAGGATCAAAGGAATGAATCTGTAATCACCTGTGACGGGGAAATAGCACTGGGATTGTCAGTAAGAATGAACACACCAACATAAGCATGAATGTACATGTCAACCAAAGACTGTTTAAACAACTCCAGGTGTTCCAACAAAAGTAATAAATTATGTACAACAAAGTTTTAAGTCAACACCTGTCAATTGCGAAAGCCACCAGAAAACAACATTTAATATACTTCACATTTGGACTCTAATGTGCTAACATAGATTTGATCTCTTGCTTATTGGCTAATATGGTAATCATGTTATCTGACACTTGCATTAACATCATTGTACATTATCCGACAGTTAACCAGTTTGTTACACTGATATATATTTTAAAGATAGGGTTTCTCTTTGTGAACATGGGTATGGTCATGTACGTGTTATGTATATTTAATTTGTATTTGTTAGTTTTACTCCATGATTGTAAGCTATAATTTTATTTTGTACCTGACCTTGTCCAAAGTCAAGTTCATGTTGTACTTGACTAATAACTTTTATTTTGGTAAACAAATAATACAAAGTTAATATTTATTTCTATGAGAGAGGGTTAAATATTCGGATCATTATCAACAGAACAGATTTATTTGGCTCGGGGTCTAGGACATTGGTATTCCCCATAAAAATACCTAGTCTACCTGATATTTACCACATCTGTATTATAATTTTAGTGGCAGATTTTATCTTGTTGACAAACTCATAATCTTCTGGAATGGAAAATTCTAATAAGTCACAGTATTTCCGGAAAATACTAATTGTGACTGAGGTAAGTAGAGGGCTTTGTAATCTTGTTTACCTGATAAATTACTCATTCTTGCTGTAAGATCTTGATGTAGAATCATTTTTGCTGTTGTGATCAGTTTTGATTTGGCTTTATTTATGTAATGAAATTATTATTCTTTGGAAATACAAAGTGCTCTTAACTAATATTCTTGGACAGAAATATTTAGAATTAAAGTGAATTCAGAGGAGGACATTTTGGATTATATTATTGTGATTAGCTGGAAGACCTGTCATACTTCAGGCTACTGGTACATTTAGTACATTCAGCTTTAAATCTTATTTTGAACACAACTGGAATTTAATTAGAACTTTATTCATTAGGACTCGTGATAGAACTTTTTCGTCTATTTGGGATTTAATTTACAATAATTTTAAATTTTCACTTTTTATCCAAGGGAAATAAATTAAATTTTACAAAACTTGTTGGCTTTCACTCTTTTCTGTTACTTAGTTCAAGACAATTGAGTCGTAATATTTGAAAACTGATATTTCATGTGTGCATGCTTAAAATAGTATATCCACCAGCAGTCTTGACATTTTCCCGAAATCAACTGGTGCTCCAGAACTAATAACTTATGGTCATCTAGTGTATATAAGCAGATTATGTGGCGCTATGCACAAAAATACCCAAAACTTCGAATATCGCGATATCATAGCAAACTAGGACGTATGTATGGTTTGGAGTCGTATGTTACCGGGTTCTTTCAGTGGGACCAGATGGGGAAACGAAAAAGTCTAACTGCTATTTCTTGTGGCGGTTTTTGTGTATTTCTACTATAAAGCACTATTCTAATGAGCGCCCTGTGGGACCCTGACTCGACATATCGATGAGCGACTAATCACCCCAAGGCACCCTAAGACTGTTGTAAACACTCCAAGACCTCTCAAATTATGTTTTACAGTTGAAATTCTTTTCACATTTAAACAGAAATCATTTCATTTAATCTTAGATACCCAAAAATTTAAAATAAAAAAAATCTAAGAAATCTTTTTAAGCTGATTACCTCACAGCGACGAAAGAGTTGTTCGTGCATCTGATTCTAGTTCAATGAATACCAAATGCGCCTCAAAGTAATTGAATGCACACCTTTTTTCAGGACCGGATTGGGAGTGGGGGTGTGCGTCGGAACCACCCCTAGGCTAAAAAAAGAAAAAAAAAGAAAAAAAAAAAAAAAGTACACACATACAGACGCGCGCGTGCGTACAGTCACTTGTCACTTGAAATGTGACCATCGTTTTTTCTTGCGCACGTTTATTGGATATTATGCACACTTAGAGTAAATAAACACAGACTTTTGTTTTGTTGCCCATTCGAGGAAAGTCAGGGCCCTTGTGAAAATTTGGACCCCCACCCACCCCCAGCACTTGACCTCATCCCCGGTACTGTTTTTCATTTTTCCGTATGTATCCATGCCACACCACGAGGTTTAGCAAAGCAATTAAAATAAAATAAAAATAAAATAAATGAAAATTTAATGTTAGCCCTGTGATTCTTACTTGTTTCGCGTACCGCTTTTAGTCATATAAAAAGATTTAACATAGATTTTGTGTAGAATTTATAAAACACAAATACAGTGCCCTTACTCAGAGTACAGCTCTTTGTCATATCAAAGATTTTGAAGAATTTCAGAAATACTAATGTAGCGACCCGTGATCCTGACTTGTTAAGTGTACCGCTCTTTGCCATATAAAACTGGTTTGCTTTGAATTTCTTTTAATTTTCTAGAATACTTGTGTCCTTATCGATCGATCGAGAGAACGCCCTGAAACTCGCATGTTTAACTAAGTTATTGTAAATTTTTCAGACATGAACATTAATCGTATCCCTATGTGATTTTTTTTTTTAAATAAAAGCGTTATTTCTTTAAATTTCTCATATCTTGCTTGTTCTTTTCTTTTCCTTTGCGATTAAGGAGGAAAAATGTACCGATTTTACTCGATAAGTATACAATGCAGAATTTTACTAATTTTGTCTTGTAAAACTGATTATTGGGGTTTTGTTTGTTTGATTGATTGATTTTGGTTAATTCTATACATGTATCATTGGCATCTTTTTTTGGGGGGGGACAATCTTGTGGTGTTTTGGGATTGTCTTCGGTGTCTTGGGGTCTTTAGTCTGGCCGACTTTAGTGCATCTCTATGACATGCATTTGGCCTCTACTAAATACAAAGGAGGCGCACGATGGATAGAAAGAAAACTTTTAAAAAATGATGGGGTTCCCGGACATAATGACAACTCGTTACACTCTCCCCACCAAAATAAATGTCGTCTCAACTTTGCAAAATAGCGATCACAGTCGAATACAATAATGTTTAAATAATTGACCCCCATTTAAATACATGTGGTATTCGCACACCATCCCGTTTGTTTGTACTGATTTTAAAAACAATGCATCAAGGACACACAAAAAATACACAAAACTAAGTCATGGGGTTCCAAACACTGTCAACCTGTTGGTGTTTCGAATCAGGCGCTTCCTTAGCAACACCGTCGCTATATCTGCATGGGCCATTCTGTTTCCAAGCAAGAGATGTAGTTTGCCGTCTTTGATAATTTCAATCATTCTGTAAATTTTGGATTTAAATCCCTCTTAACTAATGTATACAAGAGTTCTTCCTTTATATTTGTTCAGTGTATTCTAGAAATAACTATAGTCTGACTATACCAACCCGTTTGTTTGTAAACCCCCCCCCCATCGATTTCAATAATGGAAATCTTTAATGTGATAAAATGTGCAAGGAACTTAGTCAATTCATTCATTGATTTATATTTTCTAACCCGACTGTGAGTAGAATGGCCCTAACGCCGTTATCGTCCGCGCGTTTCATGCTTAACGGAAGTTTTCAATATAATAGACGGACATGCTCGAGATCCATTTCCAGTTCCTGGACAAGTCCATTTTCAGCAAAGGAGTGTGTGTACAACTAGAGATGTACATACATATGTCGTCTGCTTCCGATATTTACAATGTCGAATCATGCAAAGGAAAAGAATGACAACAACAAATTTGCCTTTCACATAGATTTAACAAGCGGTTTAATTAATATGTTCTTGTGTGCAAAGGGATATAATTCCAAACTCTGAACGTTATGGCAATTTACGGAATTTTCCGGCAGTTACCGAATAGGATGAACTTCGTCATTATGTTGCCTGGTGGAAATAAACTGGCCCGTAGTGTACACAATATGGCGCCGTGTTAGTATGGCAAGTCCGTTAAGCATGAAAGGTGCAAGTGGATGCCAGTATTAGTGCCATTCTGTCACAGTCAGGTTAGAAATTATAAATCAATGATTCGGTTGACTTAGTTCTGTGCACTTTATATCACATTAAACATTTTAGTTATTGAAATCGGTAGGGGGATACAAACAAACGGGGATGTATAGTCGGACTTTAGACATTGCAAAAATATTGGACGCAGACGAAATAGTTTTAACTGATTATTCTAGAAACCAGTATAGTTGATAAATCAGCACCACTCCTGTAACGGTACTGACAGATGGTCACATCGTCCATCAGTATCAACATAGATTTGGGGGTTTGATTTATTGGACTATCAGAAGAGGATAGCGAGCAATCTGTCTGCTTCTTTACATAGGAGCTTCTGGTTGATTTGAACGCCAATTAAGTCGACAGTGTTTGGGACTCCTTGGCGACAATCAGGTTAGAAATTATAAATCAGTGAATGAAATGACTAAGTTTTGTTCATTTTTTTAAAAAATATCCCTGATGCTTTTCGTTTTTAAAATCGGTAGAGGGGTATAAACAAAAGGGGTAAGGGGTGGGTGGGTGCGAATACTATAGAGACTTGCAGTGGTTAAAAGTTAACAACTAAAGTTCGTTCCACACATCATCGTGAATTTTATCCTATCCGTAACTCAGTAAATTTTCAGATCTGCGTCACTTTAGCTAAAAGTACCTAGTTCGTTTCATACGAAGTATTTAAAACGAATTAGGTATTTTTAGCTATAATAGGCATGAATTAAACATTAATGGTTTTAAGTAAAAAGTAACTAGTTGGCCACCCCAGTCACGACTGTTACATTGATACTACGATCATTCTACACTGAGAATAAGTTACTAAATATTATAACACCCTTATAGACCCCCTTTATTACAGCTACCTTCGCGCTTCAGGAATCTTATCCTTAAGCATCACTAAAAGAAGTATTTGTATATGTACGTGACTTCAACATAAAATGCATAAATTTCAATGCAAGATAAAACTTCTCTCATGACGAGAAGCAAAATGTGTATGTTTACAACAAAAACATACGGATCTTCATCCTGAGGGTTACATGTACGAATATTTCATTGAATTTAATGACCTCTAGATATCTGTTTAATTTTACAGGGACAAAATAAGGAAAACAGGTTGACCGACGCGAGTAAAGGGTATCACTGTTAAGATCCAAATTTCCAGTACATTCCTAGAGTACTGTAAGTAAAACGCTTTGGAGGATGTCACAGCCTCCTTGTCTCACACCTCCAAACTGGAAACTCGATGGATGTCGTCTCACGGTTATATTCAGACTATCCGTCTCGCTCATTTCACTAGTCTGTTCTCTCTTGAACTCACTAGGTTCTCGCTCTGGCTATCAGAATCTGTATTACGACTTTCATAAGATGTGCTTTCTTAAAGTTTAGACTACATGGTTTGCAGACTTCTCGTTGTTTTATGTTTTGTAAGGCGACCGTCATTAGCATAACTTTCCACTTCCAGAGGTTCACTTTCAGAAGCATTAGACAGTTCACTACCTTCCATTCGTTCTGATTGTTGTTCCAAAGAAGAAAGTCTTCTGATTTCTATGTTGCTCCATGTGAAATGAAGGGTTCCGCCGGCGGATTTAACTCGCTTCCAATAACTAACACAAAATCAAACTCTGAATCGCTAGTAGAACCTCCAGATTCCGACCAAGTGGGCCTCATGTAAGATGGGATACGTTGCTTATACGTGATGTTCTGTGGGCATCGGTTAGGGACAGGATCCGTTTTCTGCACAACAGGTAAACTGTTGCACTGCAACATCAGATTACAATGAAATCGACGAATTCCCCCACCCCGACTATCTTTCCGCTTTACTTCATGTACTGGGAAATCCCCATTACCTACGTATGTCTACATATACATGTTCTTCCCAGGATGATCTTAATTTACCAGGACTTCCACTGTCCAGGACATTATTAACAAGAACTCTGTCCTTAGAGTGTACAAGGGCACATATCCCTTGCGCCATGGCAATTTTTTTCTCCTTTCTCTGCAGAGGCTCTGGCAATTTTAGATGCTATCTGATAAGCCTCTGGCATGCGACAAGTCCTGTAGATAGTCTTGGTGAGAAACTGTCTCAGTGCTCTCCTTTTGAGATTGGTAAGCGAGGATTCCTTCCAAGGAGAAGCCAAAAGGGAGAATACCACGTAGAATCATTTTAAGTACAGTTGTAAGCATGGATTACGTTGTGTAAGTAATTCTTTCAGTCCCGTCTACACTTGTTGGATAGTTTCCGAAGCATATCCAACAGCGTCAGATTAAAACACTCAACCTGACCATTGCCTTCTGGGTGATATCGGGTAGTTCTTCACCGTGCAATTCCGTAATACTTATAAACTGATGGAACACCCGGTTTTCAACTCTTGACCCTGATGATAGTGAAGCCGGCGGGCACAACAAAATAGAGAAACAATCGCTAAGATATTTTCGGCAGCAGTCTTTGCAGATTTGTTCTTTGTGGTATAAGCTTGGACATAACGTGTGTAGTGATAACAAGAATATGTTTATATCCTCCTTCAGATTGTTCAAGGTGCAAAGAGTCGATATACACCAATTGAAATGGACAAGATGAAATAACGGATTGAAGAGTGGCTTTAAAAGTGGTGTAATGGTCGCTTAGACTTGATGTACTCACTGCTGTCATACATACTGTTCAATGTCGGCTGCCATTTGTGCCCAATATAATCTATCACTGGCCAAACTATAACCATGTCCACCCCTTAATGGCCCATTCCATTATGCAGATGATGAAAACCAGTTTGATGGTACTTCGGCGGCAGGATCAATTGTTGGCAACTTCCCTCTCTTGGCAGTGTGCAAATCCTCCTCAGGAGTCCATCTGATCCGATCCGCAGTTTTGCACATATCATAAATGCAACTGGTACTCGGCCACACGCGTTATCTTCTGACTCTGCGAGGCCCGTCCGCCTCTTCTAGGTCTGGCCGTCCTCCCAGCTGGCCTGTCTCGACTCTCGTTGATTTGAAGCAAATCGTACTGATGTTTACAATCTCTGCACATCTCCAACTGTAGTGGATGTCTTCGTTTTCAGCACAGCCACAGCTTCCCAATCCTAGATGTCCGAGATAACGCACCTGTCTTTGAAACATACTGCACTTTTCTGGCTTGGACTTGATCACCGTTTCTTGCAGATGTCTCAAAACTAGCTTCACACGTGAGTAGTGAGTGGAGGAGATATGGGATCACATTGGGTCTAATGTTAAATTTGGTCGTTTGCACTATGGGGTCAAATGGGACTTTAACATGGGCCACTCTTGAGTCAATGGGAATTAACGTCACGGTACTGGACACGGGCAGCAATGTTGCAGGTGGCTGACCTCAATCGGGCGGAACAGTGTGGCAAGGGGCTGGCCTGAATACGCGCTACTCTAGGGGCAAATAGAGACATAGACATAGAGACGTGGTTAAAGACAGGGATAGAGACAGGGTTAGAGACATAGACATAGATTTATGAACATAAATCTATCACACACAAAAATGACTAAAAATTTTTAGGCAAGAGAGAATACATATCTTTTCGAGGCAGTGTAGTGGCCCTGAAAAGGGCCTTTCAACTGTCTTCTATTTTGGAGTGGCCCTGAAAAGGGCCTTTAAATTTTCTTCTATTTTGTCCCCTCTCTTCATCTCCTTCACCAACATCTTATTTTCTCCACTACATTCTTCTTCTTCTTCTGCTCATCCTCCTCTTCTTCCTTCTCCTCTATCTTCTATTTTTCTCTTTTAATTTTCCTCCTCTTTTATCACCTTATCATTCCATCTTCTCATTTCTTCTTTTTCCTCTTTCTCCTCCTTTTCTTCTTTTTCCTGTTTGATCATCTCTCTCAGTCTGTCCTTTGCCTTCTTCAATTATTAAGTTCCATCCCCACTCTGTGGGGACTATAACACCCATACTCCACTTTCACCAACAGTTCCTCTGTCATCCCCAGATCATCTACTACCTGTTGCAACTTCATCATTTTGCCTACAATAGTACTGGCCATCTTCATTTATTCAATGTTGAACAGCGCGATTGACGAACACTATGCTTTATACACCTCAAACACGGACGTGAAGTAAAACATCCCCTCTTACCAACTATCCATATCACATACTGTTGCAAACTCCCCCAGCTTTGTTGGGGTGGGTTGTATGGTTTTGGTTATCGTTATCTAGAGGGTGATCGCCGACGGTGTAATTTGCCCGGAACAAGTAAATATCAACATAAAGTGTGAAACTTATATATGGAATAGATAAAGATCTGAGCAGATATATAAAGCAGAATGACAGTTGCCCCCGTACATGTACAAACCATAAAATTTAATCAACAATTCATAAACAATAAAATTCATAAACAATTGTGATAATGCATTACATTAGAAAGATACACTTTTTGATTTAAGTTATTCAACGAATTTCAAATACAAATATGCTTATACCAATAGCCGGTCTGTTAAGCGATAAAATTAATTCATCATCGAATCGAGCGAAAAAATCGAAAACACTGTCTTATACAGATTCATGACCTGATGGTTCTGGTTCAGTCCAAATTCGCTGCGACTGTTCTTTTGACTTCCTTGTGCCTGTTAAGTCTGGGTCCTTTCCACTTTTCCCTTTTCCCAAATTCTCAGGTTTCCCGCCTCTTTCGGCCTGCAACTTTGTGTGGTCACTTTGGTTTTGTAAGTACGTGATACTTCCCGTGGATACTTCCCGTGGATACGTCCCGTGGATACGTCACGCGGAGCTATCTCACCTTGCAAAAGTAAACAAAGTGGCAACCTGAGTATTCTGTTAGGTACCTTACTGGGAAGAGATCATTACTTTCTCCTCTCGTTAATGTCAGATAAGTTCTATCGGAATTCAAACAGATACAAACGGCCATCTGGTCTAACTAAACACGGCAGACCATAAACAAAATCTAGTTCCCTAAGATTAATGTACTTCCTAACGGCTATTCCAACTGGCTTACAGTAACACCCCGAGACATTAGTTCGGTCCCGACTTAATTACACAAATGAATGAATGAAATTCCTTACATGATTCAACTACGGTATTTATAGCGAATACACACATTCAAGTCTCTAGCATATATGAAACCTCACTACATGGTTTAACAACATTAATTTCACATGGTTTAACAACGTTGATTTCAGTCAATAGTCAATATGCACTCAAGTCTTTATCATATGTGACATTATCTAAATCGGAGAATTTACACGAATTCTCGTAACTCATGTCAACTAAAGTAAGGCATGAAATTCGAAATACATATTTACCTACAACAAACGAGACTATACGTTCAAACGATTCATCAAACTTATATAAAGAATATCATTGTACGGATTCATATAGATGAACTCGCACAGTTGTATTCATATCAAGAAAACTGATCTACGAATCTAACCAGATAATTCATGCTAATATAAGCAAATAAATCAACAAATTATGATATGGATATCAAGAAATTACGTGAGACTGACGCAAAATACCTTGTGTCTTCAAGCTTTTACCGCTAGAGTTGAGTTCGTAGATTTTTCCATACATCCGATCCCTGGGATCCTAATTACCAGTGAATTTTTTTCTAAATTCGACCCGGAGTCCTCTACCTTAGTTTTCTCTTGCAGAAAATGGTGTCGACTGATTAAAAGTGTTGCGATATGCACATTTAAACCGAGAGTCTTCATGTGGAATCACGTCCCCTTATTCAACGTAACCAATCCGAATTATAGTTAAGGCGCTAAAAAATGTAGTCCGCCTGACAACCTCAGATTACCAAATACTGATTCCTGGAAAATTTCAAACTCACAACTTCGATACAGATCGGAAGTTAACCCCTATCCTTTTCAGTTAAATAAACAAAGGCTTAATTAAGAACCACTTCTTCCATGACAGTGACATTTGCCAATCATTGCATTACGGCGATTTAAACACGCGTCAGTCCCCATAAATTTAATTAATCGTTCACCTGTCCAACTTAATGTGTTCTTCATAGATCGACAGAAATTTGCACCCTTACACGTATCAAACAATCCACAGGGATGAGACTGCTAACCTAAAAAAAATTGTTATCCAAAACGACACATTAATACTAACAAAATCACTATACTTTCTATCCATACATAGTTGGAGAAGGAAAATTGTTATGTACAAAACACACCATTACATACAATCACATCAGCAATGGAGTTTGTGTTTATAGTGACATTATTTCACAGTAACACAAAGCAAACACTCATGAGTGTAGGGACAAGGGGTTTGTTAAGGGAAAAAAAACCCCCACACACAAACATCCGCACGCACACAAACACAAAAATACACACACACACACACACACACACACACACACACACACACATATATTTGTTGGCAACTTGATCAGTCTCTCTTTTCTGGAGATCTGGTTAGACCTGAGAAGGGCTGCTTTTTGTAACTTTAGATGCACCTGGTTAATGGTGACACCTCCCAGGCCGGGCAGCACAGACGCATTGCCGACTACAATCTTGTTCCCAATTAATGTATGTTGTTGGGAGTGCGGAGGCAGCGTGAGTGACTTCACTATCCCATTCCTCGGTTTGAGGAATAGTGAAGACTTGTTCTTGCCTCCTTCGTCTTTCTGTACCAGTAGATGCTGTGGTCGCTGAGGCTCCCATTCTCGTCTCTGCCTCTCCACTTCTTCTTCCCAATTTTCTGTCTAGGGAACCACATGTCTTGGTCCTGGTAGTATTGGTGGCATTTGTGCTTGGCGCTGTGGAGTTGTCCTCACCATGGGGTTCACTTCACAGCTTTGCCTTAGCATTAGGTGAGGCAGGATTACATTCTTCTCTTCTTTTTTCTTCTCCTCCTCCTCTTCTACAATTCTGGCTTTCTCCTGGATCGCCTCCATAGCCAGCTCATCCAGGATTCGCCTGGCATACTCCAGGTACATCTGAAGCTCTAACAGTTGTATAGTTATTTATTGTGCCTAGCAACCCTACAAGTCCTTTATGTTTTCATGTATGTATTAAAATATATCCAATTTTGTTGACCATTGATATAGACATATGAATCACTGAAATTTAATATTTAATGCTGAGACGTGTGAAAATTATGTTTAAATGAGCCACCCACTACTTATATTTTATAACACCAGAAGTTATCGCTCTCTGTAACATGCCCGATCTCTGTTGGACTTTGATTTTGGGGAAGGGTACTCTGTTAGCAGCTGCCGCAGCAGCTAAAGAGGTGGAGGGTGTCACCGCTGGAGGAGAAGTTCTTGGAGACACGGGTTTCCATTTTTTTTTATCAAAAGGGGAAGAACGGGTGTCAAATTGGGCTTGGCTGGCATCCCTAGCAACGGGGAAGTCGAAGAACCTGAGGGTACTGGAGACGTGGTCACCGTCGCTACAGGTCGTTGTTTGGGAATGTAAGGTTGCACCCTGGCCGAATTGCCTTTCTTGCGGGAAGAAGCTGTTTTCTGGGGCTTTTTTTATGGGGACTTTTCTTTTTCTGAGGACTTTTCTTTGTCTGGGACTGTGACCTGGTCTTGACACCGCTGCTCTGTTTCTTCTGGGTACGTTTGGGTCGGGGAGTGGTTTTTTTCTTGGGGATGACTTTGGGGGCATTGGGATTCCAGTTTGAGAGGGAGCGAATGATGACACCTCCAAGAGAACCACTACCTCCAGGTTTCAAAATTATTCGTTTTTTGGTCTGAGTGTCGATGCCGGGATCTGCCAGATGCGTCAACGCTACTTTATTTGTCTCAAAAAAGCATTTGGTTTGATGTGGATTGTGAATGATGCCTTGCAGTAATTGACGTGCTGTCACCGTAAACCATCGTAAGACTTCTCTGAGACTGCCTTCTAAGACACGAGCACGTCTTTGTGGATTTTTTTCGCTACTGATGTCGTACAAGGCACGAATCAATTCGACAGGAAGATGAGACTGAAGGGACGTCATATTGACGATGTGTGAGACAGACCAAAAGTGTCCGAGGTTTTTATAGACTCGTTTTAAGTCGACTGGTACGTGTACATGACAGGCCCTCTGTCTTGGCACCAGTGGTGAAACAAATGGGTACGAAATCGCAAATAATCGGGGGTACTAGGTTATAAATCCACGAGTGAATAGGGGTGAGGGGTTTGAGTGGTATCCTCGTACGCATGTGTCAGCCAAGGGGTTCCTAACTGTTTGACTAACACTTGCACCTGCGATTTATCTCTAGGGCTTTTAAACAAGACCACGTAATGAGCATTGAGACTGATGGTGCGATGGGTTTTACTTTGTTGAAACAAAGTTTGGGTGATGTAAATGACACTGGCTTTACGATGATGTCCTTTGCGCGGAAACCACAGTTTAATTTCTTCTTCGTCTTCTTCTAAAATGTCGTCGAAGATGACCAGATGGGTTTGACTGGGGTCAGACACGATCCCGTCGTCTTCGCCAGGAATGCCTTCCACAAACACGATGGAATCGCCTTGACTTTCTCGCAAGAAGCTGTACGCCGAATGCCACTCTTTGTAACACCACAAGATACACTGAGGTGGACGATCGATCAAATGATGTTTATGTTCAATCAAACGTTTGACAAATTCGGTTTTGCCTCAACCGCTCAGTCCAGCAATTAACATGTTAAAGGGATGACGAAGGTACAAGACCTCCCAACTAGCACGACCTAAGTTTTTGTCGAACACTTTGAAAGTGGAGGAAGAGGGAGCAGAGGTAGCAGAGGTGCCCATAGTGAAGGGAATGTCACTTTTGAAACGAAGACAGACAAGACAAGAGTTTTATACTTTTTTCAGGACACGTTTATTTCAGAACATTTTAAAATTGAACACGAAAGACAAAAATACATAAAAGCCAAATGGTTAAGCACATCGATAAAATACACATCAAAACGATCGAAGTGGAATATAAACAAGACACTGTACAACATTTTTGGTGACTAAGGTGTGGTGTCCTAGGGACAGTTTGTAATGTTCTTAGAGGCTCTACACTTGGCACAGTCACACAGGGGTCCTCCCTCTGGCCTTTCGTGGATGTCCATGTCAATGATGGTCCTGTCCTGAATGAAGTGGTTTTCCTCGGCTTCGGGCTCTTCTGACACTGTGGCTAACACAGGTTTAAAAGTTATTATTTTGACTTAACGTTTGAATTTATGATCACAAATCTTGGGTATAGTTTGCCGCTTCTTTTTACCAAGCCTCGAAACCCAAACATTTTCAGTCACGTACATCTGGCAGTGAGGGTGCAAGTCACAAGCTACACACACTTCTTCGTAAACATCTTCAGTGAGTAAAAGTTGACGAATCTTTTTTCCCCGTAGAGATCGAGAATTATCGAGATGAAAGCGCAAGGCTTTAAACAAAATGAGTCTCTCGTGTACATTTAAAGGTACCACCCTCATGTTTTTGGTGGTACCTCACAGTACAGATCGTAAAGAGCCCACAGGGAATCGGCTGGTAAACGAAATCCCAGAAAGGAAGTCACTAAGACACACACCACACGACGACCCAAATTCATTGGATACAGTTCTCGTACAAAGTGTTGGTAATCCGCCACAGTCTGAATACTGTCATTAATTACTTTCAACGGCAATTGTTGTATCACTAATGATAAAGGTCGTGGCCTGGTAGCAAGTTTTTATACCTCTTTTTGACATAGGTAATAAGTGTACTTTTTGCCTAGAACTGATCGTACTCCGTCGACATATCCAAATAGTTTAGTAACTGGATCACACACCACACACCGCACAGAATGTTCCTCTACAGACAAAATTTAATAGCGTAAAAGATTTTGGTAATCCTCTAAGGCTTCCCCTGGAATTCGTTGTAGTATGGACACTATGTAAGAAGAATCAGTAGCAACCAAAGTCTTCTGACCCTTGGGTAGTTGATCAATGTCTGACCATTGGAACGCTTTAAAATGAATCAGTCCTCTTATAGCATTCAGGTACTAGTGGTTCCAACACTGGTGACGTAACGGATGCAATTGTTCTTTGCGTTGGACTTGTATTTTGACAAACTCTCTGTAAATGCGTTATATCAACTCTACAGGCAAACCACAAATGTTCTCTTCTAAAGTATCGATCAAGAGATTACTGAGGTCGTCCCACTAAAAGTAGGTAATGCCAGTGTGGAGACCATCGAGGATGTTCCGGGTAAGCGGAATGTTTCTGCTCACACTCGTGCAGTGACACACCGCACCGCAACTGAAGTAATTGAATTTATTACCTTCGCCCAAGTACAAAAACCAGCTTTGGCTAAGTCTACCTGGGTAGGTCCTTCCAGATATTTAGGCCATTTTCCTTGGAAGGTTTGGAATCGACTTTCAAAGTCGCAGTATTCAGACAAACGCACAGCGAATGAATATTCTTCTTTCACAGGTTCATTTCGATGAGGGTACGATGAAACCCGCAGTAGTTTGCTCAGACATGGATGACATTAGTAGGGTGGTAGCCGCATGGTTTCACGTTGAGATTAAAAACCAGTAAAGAGTCTATGATAACGAGTGGCATCGCTTTCGCATCCGTCAGGTTTGACACGCACAGCATCACTTTCCATGATAGGTATTGTAGTAGTAGTTGTCACAGCGTACGGCATCCCTGCAATCGAAAGGCACAGCATCGCACTCCACTTGAGAATCGCCGAACTTGTATGGTTAGGATTCATCCTTCTGGCTCGGAAATGGTAGTCACAATGAACTATCGGTCTTGGAAGTTTTCCCTTTTTATATGCTGACCAATATCGACGTGTCCGCACGGTAAAGTGAAGTGGTTGGGAAGCCTCACTCGCTTCTGGTACATGATTTGATATACTTCTTCCAAAGGACGACTGACGATTTAGTGTGTGGCTAAACGTACAATCTTGTGAGGTTGATAGGTGGTCACTTTCAAATCTTGATCCTCTCCAGACTGCAAGGCTTCTTTCAATACCCCAAAGTTCACCACTTGACTGGTGTGATAATTGATAGTCAATTCTTTCACTTTACATTCGATGTGCACTTCTCCTTGGGGGTCCCGGTTTTCGTAGCAGTAATTTTTGGGACCGCCAGAAGCAAAACTTAGAATCTTGTCGTTGGGGTGCTCGTCCGTCCAGGATCCTAAACGATCTCCTTCGATGTCAGGGTGTCGATGACCCAGGCGATCGATGTAGATGCAACTGTCCGTGTCAAAATACAGGACACGATCTCCTAACTGATGTAAAGCTTCGTACAATTTTAAGCGATCATGGGTTGTCACGTAGGCTGCAATGATGACATTTCCAAATTCGTCGCCTTCTACAAAGTCCAGTTCTTTTTCGTAATTGACTAAGATCAAGTCCTCACGAAGGACGTCCATGTGTTTCATGTATCTGGTTTTGTCGTGAATGATCTGGAAGTAGCGGGAAGGTTCCGTCAAATACTCCGTCTTGGGTAAACACGATCGTTGTGCCATTTTGTCCCACAAACAATTTAACATCACTTTGGCAAACGAACGTCGACCTTCGTTTTTCTCGATGTGGTCTAAAGTGATGCCTTCCAGCTCCGAGTATTTTTCTTTGAATTTCGTTTGATCTTCGGGAGTGTAACACCAGGGAGGATAGCCAATGGCTTCTTGTTTCAGTTTCAAAAAGGCATCTACGGAGTCTGCGAAAATGTATTTCTGAGTCTCGTCACCCTTGTGGTACTGTTCTGTCTTGGGAAAGTGGTAAATTTCGTATACTTCTAACAATTGGTATCCCAAGTCCAGAGCTTTCAACAATTCCACGCTGACCTACGTTCCTGTCAAGGCGCGTTCTTCCTGGGTGTGCTGACAAGGTTGGTCTTGGCCGCACATTTCGGCAAAAGTACGGCACAAGGGAAACATCAGTTTTCCCTAGCAATGGTGAGGTAAAAAGGGATCGTACAAGTCCGTGGGAGGCAAAACTTTACAATTAGTCAATCCTTCGTACTGTGGAATGTTGTCCAGGTTGATGTGTTCCGTCAGCAACTGCGGGTGCCCTGCGATAAAGTGACAATATTTACACACATAAGGATCCAGCGAACACACGTCCAAGTATCTGATTTCTTCTCTTTTCTCCTCGTCAGCGCGGTAGAGCAAACAGGTGGCATTCGTCCGTCCTCCGTACAAACTGTCCCGCGGGTTCAGAAGGTCCACCAACTTGTAACTTTCCACTATGCGTTTAAACTCGGGATCGGTTTTCAAACGGTTATCGTACTTGTGTTCCCACATTTCCACCACTTGGTATCCTTGCTGTTAAGTATCCTTGTATAAGTCTTCCATGATACGTTGTAAAAATTCATTTTTAGTGTCACGTTGAGGGTAGCAGATGGGTCATCCGTGAAATAAGCAACCGTTAAACTCGTACGCGATCTTAGGGTTTTCTAAGTCCCAGCCATCCACCAAATACGTTCCGATGGTCTTTTCACCTCCTCCGTTTCTGGCATGTTGGATCCATTTGTCTTCCTTGTCGCACAAGTAATGTAGCCAGCATAGGGCTTTGACCGAGTATTAACGTTTGACAAAATTGGTCGTTTGAGGGCGGATGACAGCGAGGGTCTTCTCAGGCAGAAACCGTTTGTGGTACACTGAGGAACACGCTTTGGCAATGGTGCAGGTTTTTTCAAAGGATCGATCCCTCCTTGCTCCATGAACAATTCTCGAAATTTTCCACAGCATCGCCGTAAAATGTCCACGTCGGAACGATAATACTTTAACATTTCTTCCTGAAAGTCGAAGGGGTCCGAAGCGTGAGTGTGGTATTAAGAGGGTTCTCGTTGTTCGGTGCGCATGTTGTCGGGGTCGTAGTAGTGAGCATCAGGCAAATGGGGTAGAACGGCGTGTTGATTGGCTTCGATATTGAAAAAGGGCGGAAAATAGCCTTTGGCCATTTCTGTCATTCCAAATGTTTTAGGCATTCGACTCAAAGGCATGGCCAATTAACTCATCGAATCTTTAAACTGAACTTGTCCCACTTGCATGGTAATGATTTTGGCTCCGTTCGACGTGACTTTAGGATGTTCGGTACTGTGTTGCATATAGTATTTCAGAAGAAACTGTCCATCATATCCCGAGAAATTGTGAGCCATCACCGTGGCATAGCGATGGCAATCTCCGTAAGGTTCGATGTCCTCTTGGCTCCACGTCTCGTCGATAGGGTCTAAGATCCATTGGGCAAAATCGGTTAGCGTGTTAGGTCCTCGAAAGATTTTTTCACGTCCTCCAGGAATCTTGCTACAGGAGGGGCAATGGCAAAAGATAGGTTCTTGGATGCACTTCTCGCACGCTCGGGGAGCCACGCAGAAATTAGGAATGTGAATGCCAGTCTCTTGAATGCATTCGAAATAAAAAAAGATGTAATTCCTTTCTTCTTCTGGTAACTTTCTTCATCATCCTCCTGTTGAGTTTGAGATTTTTGAATGTAGCATTCGTGTTCCAGGTCCATGATTTGGTGACAAATGTGACATCGTTTCTTTCCTCGACATAGGTGTGCCTTGGCACTATTGATAGGTATGACTTGTCCACAAGCAGAACAACATTTCAGGAGTTGACAAGCAATTTTCTGCTGTGAACCTTGTGTCTTGAGATGTTGGTAACAGGTAGGGCTGACAAAAGTGCGCTGACAAGCTGAGCAATGCACTCATTTTTGTCCTTTGTCAAGTTAGGGTTTAGAGGCCAAATATCCTGGACATTTCGATCCACAATGCTTGTGTTGCTCTCGATTGTTATACCCATAGTTACATTTCTCACAATAATAACTGTATCCCAGGAATACGGTGATAGTGGTAATGGCATCGAAATGTTCATCGTAATTATATATGTAAATGTATGTTCCGTCTTTGAAATTTTTGCTTCGAAACAACATAGGTCCGCGAACTTCTTGAGGGTGCACTTTCAAGGCGTAGCGTGGAGCTAAGACGTGTTGCAATTTTTGCATTTCGGGAATGCCGCAGTGTGTGTCTTTAGATAGCCACGCTTGCTGTAACAGGAGTTGTGCTTCTCTTCGTTGTTTGGCTCGGTCCGATTATCGAATAGTTTGCCAGGTTCTTTTCCATTCTACCGTGCCGTTCTTGTCGGCATACGTTCGTCCCACCACGATGGTCATGGCTAAACACATCTTGTCTTGAGGATTGTTAATACGGACGAGTATGAGGCTACCCTTGATGCTACGAAGGTTTTCAACAAATAACACCTTTTTGCGTTGTCCGGTTCCTTTGGGAAGAGAAACGTGGGCCATGTACAGTGTCGCTTTTCCATCGGTGAGGTGATATTTGTCGTTGGACTGCTGTACGTGTTGAATCTTGCAGATGACTTTGGAAGTTGTCAATTCTGATGGCCTGCTAAACTCGATCCAAACGGGGGACTTCAGACTGTAGAGATAAATGGAAAGTGTCAAGCGATCGTCTTCTTTGGCTTTACATTACCGTTTCAGTACAGTTAACAAAGAATCCCACAAATCGGTGATGAACTCTCCTGCTTTCTCCAACGATAAGTCGGACTTGAAATCTTTAAACTTCACGGTGTACGCGTAGGCTGTAGTTATAAATTTTCTAGAGGAGCGTTTATCCGTCTCTAGAATGTGGTAGTAGTTTTCAGGGGTTACTGGTGGTGGACTTTGGTTTGACGTAGACTCTCTGGGTCTGGATTCTGGTTCACTCATGTCATCTTCGGAATCGCTGGCATGAATTTGAGCCAAGAATTCAGCTACTATGCGAGGCGATAGGTCACGTTTCTGCCTCTTGGTTTCTTTTCCTTTCTTCACGAAATGATGCAATCGTTTCATTTTGATTGCAAAAAGTCAAATGACTACATTTTAAACGCCATGGTCCCCTTTATATCAATGTAAGGCCAGTGTCTTCCCTATATAAAGGGTCAGTGTCTTCTAAAGAGTATTCATTTCACTCTCAATCCTACCAGAAAGATGGAAGAGCCCACACAGATCGAACTTCTGATCAGAGCTTTGCGAGGTGTCATACGAGGGTTTTCTTCAGAGAAGCCGACGGACTACTCCCCCTCGTTTCGAGATAAAAGTGAAGATACTTGCCATATCTATCAGAAGAAAGGGCATTGGTCTTCATAATGTCCACAACGTCAAAGTAAAACAAGCGTCAAAAAAGACAAAGGTCATGATACCTGTTATCATTGTCAAGAGAAAGGACATTCATCTTCAGACTGCCCTAAGAAACAACAGGAGCAGAAGGTGGAGAGGGGTTCCGAACAGGACGAAAAGGAAGAACCCAGACACGTCCAGAAAAAGAAGAAAAGAGGACAAGAAGAAAGTGAGGAGGAAGAGGACAAACCTGACAGTGAAGAAATTCATAAAAGGAGAGAGTGAAAAGACAAAGAAGAAAATGAACATTTTAAAGTGATGTGAAATTGGATTGTTAATTTGTACCAGAGAATATAGGAGAAAGAAAAATGTAAGTGTCTCTTGGTTTTGATATTTATAGACATACACTCACGCACACACAGACTTCCATCATGGGGATAAAAGGAAATCTGAGTTTTAGTTGATTTTGGCGAACATGGAGTAGTCTCTTTTCGAGAGAGATGGGTGGCCTTGAAAAGGACTCTTGGGTGTTTGCTTTTTTGTTTGTTTATTTTTTTACAATACAAACTCAGGAACGGGAAGTCATGAGCTTTAACTGCCTTCTGCCTCATCCCTTTGCCACGGTCAAGACCTACTTCTGGACCTGTTACTGTTTATGATTTGGTAGAGATTACTAATGTTGGTATCTCAGGCGTAGTAGGTGTGTGGACGGGGTTGGAATGTTTGGCTCGGGAAGGTCTTTTTCTCTTGGGTCGTAATAAAGAAGTCTGATACATTTCTTTCAGACTCCTTAACTCTGCCAAAATGTCAAAGAGTACCGTCACCGTTTGACTACCACTGTCCTCCTTCTCTCCGAGACATTGTTTCTTCTCTGCTTCTTCTTCCTGCAGTTTTCTTCTTGCCTCTTCTTCAAGCTCTTGCTGTTGAATGAGAAAGGCTTGTTCTGCTTCTTTCTGCTTTTACAAAAATTTCTCGAATTCTTCTTTCTGTCTGTTTAAAATCCTCGGCGTACGGTAAGAAAGGAGAAGGTGGTGAAAGGTGCTGGTACCGGAACAAATCATTGTGAAGAAGTGAGAAAATCCACTAATTCCCAATTAAAATCGTTCTCTTCTGGAAGTAGGACTGTGTTTGCTTTGGTACCCGCTTCTATGCCATCACTTCTCGTCTCCACGGCCGGTGCACCCCAATTCATCATCTTCTTAGTTTCCTTCATATTCTAACTCTGTTGCATTGATTCACTGCGCACAGACGCTAGCGCACCTATATAGGGAATCTGACGTCACAGTCAGCTCTCTTTGGATTGGAAGACAGACTCCGCACTATTACTGAATTTTGTAACGCGTGTTAGGATTGGTGAAAGAACTCAATCCGTTTCGATCCGCTCTTCCACAATAAATAACCGCGCTTCACCTCATTCCATTCACCTGTTCTCGTCACAAGATGTGGACTAACGTAGCATCGTCTACCCTCCTATCGTCGATGCTGTTCAACCCGGATCATCCCATGTATGTCAAATCATCATTGGCAATTACCCAGATAACTGATACAGCCCTTTGGAAACGAAGAATCTGTGTGGAGAGGCAAGGCTGTCTGAAGAGATTCTTAATCTACGGCCCAGAGGTCAGACGAAGATTGAGGAAGAGAAGAAGATCCGTGCGATGCCCTCTATGTTAACTGAATGGTGTTAAAAAAAGGCCCTTTTCAGGGCCACTCCATTACCTTGAAAAAATCTCAGTTCTCTTTTGCCTAAAAAAAAAATTAGTCGATTTTTGTGTGTGATAGATTTATGTTTATAAATCTATGTTTGTGTCATATGTCTATGTCTCTGTCTGTGTCTCTAACCCTGTCTCTAACCACGTCTCTATGTCTGTGTCTCTATTTGTCCCTAGAGTAGCGCGTATTCAGATCAGCCCCATTGCCACAATGTTCCGCACGATTGAGGTCAGCCACTTGCAACATTGTTGCCAGTGTCCAGTACCGTGACGTCAATTTCCATTGACCCTAGAGTGGCCCATGTTAAAGTCCCATTTGACCCCATAGTGCAAACGACCAAATTTAACAAAGAAATCTACGTGACCCTATGAAGTTTGACATCGTAGTGCAAACGGCCAAATTTAACATTAGACCCTAAGAGACACTATATCGCTACCATTCACTACTAATGTGTCAGTTGTTCCTCAAATGTGGCACTGTACGCAAGTGCATCATCAAGGAGAGGTAAACAGATTTCGTCATGAAGTCCTTCCAAACACTCATTCAAAAATTGTTGAAAAGTTCCGTGGGCTCCAGATAAACCAGATGGAATTCTGTTTCACTCATACAAACCCAAAGGTGTCACAAAAGCAAAACACGGTCTGCATTCTTCCTTAATAATACCTTGGTGGTGTGCTTTGTTCTGATTCATCAATGAGAACCATTTACTGCTTACCATCGAATGCATCACTGATCTTTGGAATGGGATGTTGAGTTTGCACTTCGAAGTGAGCTTCCTATTGTCAAACACTTTTGTTGATGTGGACGATGTTTTTGATATAGGGACCCAACTTTTTATAAAGGTGGTTGATAAAAATATACCTCTGAAAACATATAGAGTATAATTGGCCTTTCAACCTGATTGGTTGACTCCTGGCATTCTAGATGCCATGAAAATTCGCGATTATTTCAAACCTGTTGGTCAATACACACATTACAAAACATGGAGAAATATAGTAACCAAAATGATCAATCGGACAAAGAAGGACTACTACAAGTCGGCTTTAGAAAATAAATAATTGCAATAAGAATTCTAAGTGGAAAGTTTTTAACAAACTAAGTGCAGGTAAGCGTTCCATAAGTTCATCCAATCATACCAACGACTTATAAAAATGGTACTTACAGCTGCTTCGCTTGGCGCTCAGCATTAAGAGGTTAGTGTTAGGACTGGTCGGCCTGGTGTCAAGATAATGTGACTGGGTGGGACATCATGCTACCTGTCTGCTGCACGATGCCCCAGTGCTAGACATCACTATAAACTGCCACACTGCAGACATCGTAACGATATGACTGAAAAATTGTTAAAGCTGCGTTAAAAATCCAAATCACACACACAGTTCATCCAAAATCCAACAACTTAGGCAGGAAGGCCAATTATTAATGAGGACGTTGAAATAGCAACGAATTTTTTGTCAGCAGAATTAAGGCTCATGTTGTAAACGCTAATCACAAAGAACTAAGAAATTTCTGTTCAGAAAAGGTTCCACCTGACACAGTTTTTTTAAATCTCTGCAATACCATTTGAAAACGTTTTGAAATTTCTGCAGTTTATTGCAACAAGGAAATCAACAGGTCTAGCTATTATTGGATCACATATGCAGTCTAAACATACCCACCAAAGTGTTTCTCCAGACATGGAAATTGACAACAGTTATCCCCAATTCACAAGTCTGACAGCAAAGATGTCACTATTTGCATTCCTATATCTACTGCACTAACTCTATCGAAACCGCTTGAACAACATACTCATTAAAATCTTTTGATACACCTGTCAAACTAGAACTTAAAAAACTTAAAAAACAACCAGGATTCAGAGAAAACCACTCATGTGAGACAGCATTGGACTCCGTGATATATCGATTACTGTCTGCCTTAGATCAAGGAAAATTAGCTGGATCCATACAAGTTGATCTTAGAAAAGCTTTTGACCTAGTTGATCATGATATTCTTATCAACAAACTGAATGTTGATCAATGTGACAATTCAAGGATTGATTGGTTTACATAATATGCAACGAGAAAACAGTGTGTCAACATAACTGGCAGTGTTTCTAAAGAAGAAACAATCACATGTGTAGTACCTATGGGATCAATCCTACGCCAACTCCTCTTTCTTATTTTAATAAATGATAAATGATCTGCCACTGAAAATAAGCAACTGTATTTCATCTACCGACTTATATGCGATGATACCACACTATCAGATTCCAAACAGCTAAAATCAGATTTTGAGGTCTCCATTCATATAGCCTTAGTTAGAATAGATTCCGGGTGCATGGAAAATTACATGAAAGTAAACACAAAGAATAATAAATATTAATGATTACTACCACACACAAGAGAGCAAAATCGGAAATAATAATTTGAATCTTAAGTTGAATGAAATCTGCCTACAAATGGTTACCCATGACAAAATCCTTGGTGTGATGGTTGACAATAATTTGCAATGAAATGAACATATTCATGTCATTATGTCATAAAGATAATTCATGTATGTGGCTATTGATGAAGATAAGACCGTATCTAACAACTAAACATACGTCAACATATTACAAATGCTATGTAAAACCATACCTAGATTATTGTAAAGTTATCTGGGGAAACACATCTGACAAGAATATTTACAAATTATTCCGCCTGCAGTAAAGAGCTTGAAGACTCATCTTAGATAATGCTAAAAACATCCCAAATGCAATTAGTAATATTAAAATGTTAACAGTAAGCAAATGAATAATTTTAAGAAAGGGTAGATTTTTTTACACAGTTTCAAACAATATCGCTGCATTATATCTTAATGAACTTTTTCATGCTAGAAAACAAGGCAAAACTCCCAATTTAAGATGAAAATTGCAGCAAAACACCTTCCATCTCAAAGCCAAATAAAGAACTGTTTAAGAAAAATTTTCAGTATTCAGGGTCGCCAATCTGAAACTGAATCCCGAAGGAAATTAAAGAAAGTACAAATATAAATGCATTTAAATGCATTTAATTATACTCCAATTCAATGGATGAAAAGTGGAACCTGTCGTTTTGACAAATACATTACCACTTTCCGAACACAAACTACAGGGCTGGCATATGGTGATCGTGACTTACGAATCCAGCCAGGTCTTCAATGTAATCTTTGACCTCTTGACCTAGGAACTCTGGACAGGTTTGTTGTCGATGAGGCAGATACCCATATGTTAACAAGCAACAAAACCAATGTCGTCATCGTTTCGAAAGAATGCTCTACACTCTTCTTTCCACATCCGTTAAACTACATGTGATCTAATACATTCTGTGAAAAATCAACTGGGCGATCCCATTCTTCAACAGTATATAATGTATGATCATTGTTTGGGCATTTACATTTATCTCCAAGCACTAACACTTTGGGTTTTCAGTCTTGGTCTGGCTTTGTTACCTTGATTAACTTTTCCTCCTGTACCCCTATTCGCATAACTGCACTGTTTCAAGACCACCCAAACTGAAGCGCTTTGACAAACTTATATTTCGGCCAGTTAGATTTGTTACCACTTAAGAAGTTCTGCCTGGTTTCACTTTAACAAGGGTTTCCTGGATCCGAAGTTCTGACATATCTCCAGCTACTGTGGAAATAAACAAAGCCTGGCCGTTCATGGCCCTTACCTGACCACGTATAGATGTTTTATTGATTTCTGACGATTGTTTACGGACAGTAACATTAAAACAGCTCGTTTTAGTGATACCGATGTGACCACTCGAAATGCCCTCTACCAATCTGGCTACTGATGATGCTTTCCACTGGCCTACAGTAGGTGTTGCTGGGCACACAAAGTTGGTCCGGCCTTCTGCGTTGAGATCTTGCATGATATTCTTGATCACATTGTACCTAAGTATAGGACGGTCCATTCCAGCAACAGCTGTGAGAAGAAAAGGCACAATAAAGGTCGGGGGGTTTTTTTACTGACAGGATTCTCATTTCCTAACTGAACAGCTAGTTCCTGCCAACCATTGAATGATGTGGCTGACCCATTTGCAGAAAAAAAAAAACCTTGTGGCACCTTCTACCAATTTCTCTATTGACTTTAATTGGGTATAAGGAAAATGTGCCAACAGTCAGTCACTATGAATCAATGAAACATGTTCCCAGTATCCCAAAGAAGCACTGAAGCCACCCCACTAAATTTGCAAAGGACAACACAAGGGTCCCAACAACTCGAATTGTAATATTTCATTTTGCACGTTATATTTCATAAACATTACCCATTAATTCACTGATATTCTGCCTTATGGCCCATTTCCCAGTCTCGATATATTGTATGGCTTTACACAGTTCTATGCAGCAAAACAATGACTCTTGTGAAACATCTATGAACGGTACAATGTAACAATCTTTACAGATCAAGAGTTTAACACTTTGTTTGGCACAATGTGTACACTTCTAGGGACAATGGTTGTCCGTGGTTGCCGCTTGTCCCGTCAGCTCGACCCTTTCCTGTTTCCCTATTGACCACGCAGCCTCTCTTAAAGTTTTCTAAACTACCACGTCTCCAACAATGCTTAGGGGCCCCGAGTGGCCGAGTGGTCTAAAGCGCTGATCGTTACAGATCACTGCCATCTCACCTCTGTCTGCGTGAGTTCGAGTCCAGGCTCGGCTAACGTGAGTACGTGAGAAAGCCTGCCAGTAGCTTCTCGTGGGTCGGTGGTTCTTCCCGGGGTTTTCCAGGGTTCTTCCTCCACCATTAATACTGCCCGCCATGTATAGCCTATCTTGTGCTGAAAAATGGCGTTAAACCCTATAACAACAACAACAACAGCAATGCTTACAGGAAAACAATATGCCTGCAGTCTAATAGTTCTTGAATCCTGACGTTTTTCTTCTGTGTCTATGCGCTTCTGCAGGCACTATTTTTTTTTCTTCTCACTTTTGGATAGAATGTCCTTCAGCTCAGCTATTTGGGCCTTCAATTCTTTTACTTCAGCCACCAAAACATACCCATCCTGTTGTTTCTTGTCATGCTTCTCGACTGCCGTGACTAGGTTGCTGCTTATACCATTCACATTTGTATGTTTCCCTAACTTGGCTTGGCTTTCAGTCTCCTTCGACAAAATGCTATTTAACACCTCTATAAGCTCTACGTCTTCAACTCCATCTTTTTTTTCTTTTTTAGGATGGATTGCAATTCATGTCGGATCACATCACTTCAAAGGTCTGTATAAACTGCATGCAGAAACATACTTTGCAATAATTTCGAGCCTATAAGTTATACTGTTCTTCTCCTTGGCAGCAAATAAGACTTTCTGGCGCAGGTCGAAAATTCTTATCAAGAACTCCGTTGGCTCTTTGTTTTCGAACTCTGACTGGTGCTGCACAATTGTTGGTATAACTGTTGCCGACTTCTCTTGATAATGTGCACGAATAATACTCCTCACAGTGTCTAAGTTCGCAAAATCTCTTCATTCAAAATATCTGCTCAATTTCTGTCCTTGCTGGATAGCTCTTATGACAATATTCACCATTTCTGATTCTGAAAACGTCTAGAGACCCATTTCTATCTCTCGAAACACGATCACAAAGCTGTTAAAGCAACCTATCCGACCCGAAATCTTAAAGTCCTTTCTCCATAAGGTGGGGGAATATTTCTTTTCCATTGTAACATGTTCTGTTCTTAATGGAGACAGGTTACTAGCTTGACCCAGCTCTGATTTCACACTACGGGTTCAGTTTTCCATCGCCTAGATTTTTCATTTGCTGCTCAGTTTCTTCTCTAGGTCCCAAAGAAGATTACTTATATCTTCTTCGTCCAAGTGTCGCAGATATCCTTCTACCAATCCCAGCAACTTGGATCTACTAAGTTAACCTCTGTCTCAGTATCTGTACTGGTGATACCTATTTTGTTTCGTATTTCCTTCAGTTGATCTGATGCTTCCAAGCTTGCTTTTTCAGCCTTCACGCAAACAAGTTAGTTATCGTCATCTGTCTTGAGAAATCCCGGATGAGCCACCAAAATGTTACTGGGTTCTTTCAATTGGCCTTGTGGGGAAAATGGGAAACGTCAGAAAGGCTATGTCGTGCATCAGTCACATCAGTATTTATTGCCCAAAATACTAAACTAATGAGCGCCCTGCGGGACCTTGACTTAAGTGCGTCTCTGTGACATGCATTTGACTACTACTAAATACCAAAGATGCGCACAATTGATGGAAAGAAATAAATGAGGGGTCATTCGAAACAATGACAACACTGAGTTTTTATTTTTCTAAGTATGATTTAAAATCGTTATTATCAGTAATGTGCGGAGATACCGTAGTGTAAAAGAAATTACAATAATGGACACTGAATATTATAATTTTTTGTGTGGTCTTAAATACGAAAATCAAATATAACAAATTTGATTGGTATATTGTTTTAGTGGTGATCACAGCATGTATTAATGAAAATGATTTTTAAAAAACTTGCCTTTCTTTTCTTTTCTCTATATATATATATATATATATATATATATATATATATATATAGAGAGAGAGAGAGAGAGAGAGAGAGAGAGAGACAGAGAGACAGACAGACAGACAGACAGAGTAAACGGACTGGGGGTATGAACTAATACAAATGTAATAATGAGTTTAAAGAAATGCTTTAGTTCAGGACCTTTTTATTTTTGACTGTATCAAAACTGTTATAAAATGCTCAATAAAGGGAAAATACGATTAAAACAGGGATATATGTCATTATGTGTAATATACGTGATACACAAATACTATTACATGATGGCGTTCATAACCCAGATCTTATCATACAGCAAGAAATGGATAGCCTACAGAGTAAGTTTTTTTTCCTAGTATGGATGGAGAAAGTTGATTATATTTAGTATGGCATAATATTACTTTTGCATTAAGCCAGAACGAATATCAGTGAATCGATTCGACTGAATTTAATTGATTCCGGTTATTGTACCACATATGTAATATCCGCCTATTTGATAATAAAGAAATCAAAATTCAATGAGTTGTCCTATTTTTATAACTATTTGGTTCTTAGTGTGTTTAGCAATTACCTCAAGACATTAATTTTGTGGAGATCTATAAATATGTACCCTGTGACTGTTGACAGCTATCCGCTGATCTTCGAATTTCGCTCCTATTTATACTCTTCGGAAAAATAGTCATGTGACGTAATTCTGACCAGTCATTGCTTGTCCTGGATGCCTGACAGAGATTTGCACAATCACATGATTATTTTCACGTTTATTTGCCACTGACTGAGTGTAAACGGACAAGTGATGCTAATTAAATTATATGATAAACTTCAGTTTATGTCACTGGATGTAGAGCATCTGTGCGTATTTAACAATGTACAAGATCAAACTTGATGACAGCACAGCTGCTAAAAAAGAAAAAGACATACAGATCATATTTATATACATTTACTCATCTTAAATTCATCTTAAATTAAATATAAGTTGTTGTTTTTTTTTTAAATTTCATACTAATTTTGTTTCACCAAAGTCTATTCAGTCCTGATTAATAAATGCTTTGCACCTTAACTATCATCGAGAATCTTCCAGACGAAAAATGTCAATCGCAATAGAGTTTTACAATTGTGGCCAAGTACTAAACAGGGTCAAGAAAAGAGCTACCACCAAGTCTGTATTGTTACCGATGGACATTTTGTGGGCATGATGTCACCTGTTCATTAAAACGTACAATTTGGTCCATGCAAATCTTTCTGGAACACACCTGCGTATGGTTTAGACATTTACCGGTATTTGCTAATAGCCTTATTTAGTGCGAAATTCAAAATGGCTGTGCTATTCCACGCGGATTTACAAGTCGCCAAACATAAGATTTTATCCGGAAATATTATGTACATATCGCTAAATGAACCCTTCAGCAGACGGTAGCTCAACAGCCGCGAGAAATACCGGTAAGTGTTTAAACTGTACACCGATGTGAGTAGACAATATTGTCTGCAGATTTATGTAGGTTTTAATGAATAGGCTATCAGCCAGTTATTATCACTACAGGTGTGGGGATGATTTATTTGGTCTAGGAGAAATGCATGTAGGTAATATAGAGCAAAAAAATTAGCAGTCTGACCCCATCTACTGGTAGTCTTGGATGTTCAACAGACTCACAATGACAGCAAATATCATCAATCAACAAAGCCTCGAGCTCAACGTAATCTTTTAGTTTTTCAAGCCCAATTTTCGCAGCCTGGTGTGATGAGACTGAGACAAAATCATGCCATACATACTTATTCTTTTGTACACTATCAACTTCAAACATAGGTATTCTATCACAAATTTATTCGGAGAGGTTACTTTTTATCCGATGAAAATAAAACTAAATAAATATGCCGTTAAAAATTAAATATTTCTTGTCAACCAGATATATAATATACTCGGGGATTTTTAAAAAAATTTTTAAACCGTAGATATATTGATGAAAACGAAACAGTCTTATACGAAGTGCGCAATAACAGAACTTATATATATATATATATATATATATATATATATATATATATATATATATATATATATATATATATATATAGACACACACACACACACACACAGAGTTGCTAAAGCAAATATATTGATTCAAACTAAACTGCAGTCTCAGTAATTTGTTCTAAATTTCTCAAAGTTCATTTAACTTGTTCTGACTCAATCAAGCATCAAGCAATCTAACATGTAGTCCACGATAATAAAATATTAAAACAATATATGTAACACACACACACACACACACACACACACACACACACACACACATATATATATATATATATATATATATATATATATATATATATATATATATATATAGTATGTACGCTGTATCAATGATATACCACGAGATGTATCAATTTTTCATTAAAAGGAAAGGAAGTTTGCTGAGTTTCCTTTCAATGAAAAATTTATACAACGAGTGGTATATCATTGATACAGCGTACATACTGTACATATATTTTATTTATATCACATACAAATACATATATTTGCCCTTTGAACGGAGTTCAGATTTACTACAAGCAGCTGTGTATTGACCTAGTGAATGAACTCATATCCCCGAGTGTGTCCGCTACAAAATGTAGTTCTATGCATTTAATGGCTGTTTACAATCACCTCTGCATATCGATAAGTTGATTGTTTTCTTTTGTTGGTTTCTATTTTCTCCACATTGATTGTATCAATATAATACACACTTATGATTTAAACATGAAAGATGGTTTTAATGATAAAAGTACAGTAGAGCACTATTTACACTGGGATAACTACGTCATTCACATGAACGCCATTCACATACCGGCGCATGGAAATTAATGTGGAATAGAAACTAAGCCACGAACCAACAAGAGGTAATTAAAATATTTTAAAATATTTACAGTTGATCTAAGTCATTATTCTTCTTTAGCAACAGTACAACCGACCATAACCCCCCCTCTCTCTCTCTCTCTGGTCGGTTTGACTTAACTTTTACCATCATTCATAAGTCCAGAGATATCGTGGGATGACACAAAATAGAATCTTCTACGTTCGTCAATTTATAGATTTTAGCCCGTATCTTGCTACTATGGTCGAGAGAGAGAGAGAGAGAGAGAGAGAGAGAGAGAGAGAGAGAGAGAGAGGGGGGAGGCCTTTGGACATTTTCATATTTAAATAATAATAATCGATTTTTTAGAACATTATGGTATGTTTAAGAAAAAAACAAACAAAAACAAAACATAACATTAAATATATCACAGTATGTGTACCACGTAACCGAAGAATTTACTGGTTTGCAACATTGTATCATTGATAAACACTGTAGATAAATCCCAGGGAAAGTGCACACATATCGTTAGGACGAACCATATTCTTGTAGGCTACTTGGTGTAATTTCTGTTTCAAGGTTTTAATCCAGCCTAAATTCCTTTTCTCTCTCATTCCACATTTCTGCGCAGTTTGTCTGTTATGCATGAGAGGGAAGGAGAGAACAGAAAGCAGAAAGGATTGTGATGAAAATGTGTACCATATTAAATTAATTTAGAAAACGGGGATTATTAATACTTTTCATCGTTATTTTTCATACGTCACTATTGACTAATGTGTGGAAATTGATCATTGATCTAGAATCAACTGCAGACGCTCGCGAGAATGTTTATATATGCGTATTATTGCGCCATGGGCGAATCACAATTTGATATACCAATAGTATTGGTATATCAAATTGCTTTATACCAACACTTTAAATGCATGTTATTTTTTAATGTATGTGGTATATATATAGAATATATGTATAGTATGTACGCTGTATCAATGATATACCACGAGATGTATAAATTTTTCATTAAAAGGAAAAGAAGCTTGTTGAGTTTCCTTTTAATGAAAAATTTATACAACGAGTGGTATATCATTGATACAGCGTACATACTGTACATATATTTTATTTATATCACATACAAATACATATATTTGCCCTTTGAACGGAGTTCAGATTTACTACAAGCAGTTGTGTATTGACCTAGTGAATGAACTCCTCATATCCCCGAGTGGGTCCGCTACAAAATGTAATTCTATGCATTTAGTTTCTATTTACAATCACTCTGCATATTGATAAGTTGATTGTTTTCTATTCTTGGTTTCTATTTTTCTCCACATTGATTATATCAATATAATACACACTTATGATTTAAACATGAAAGATGGTTTTAATGATAAAAGTACAGTAGAGCACTATTTACACTGGGATAGCTACGTCATTCACATGAATGCCATTCACATACCGGTGCATGGAAATTAATGTGGAATAGAAACTAAGCCAACTGACGAACCAACAAGAGGTAATTAAAATATTTTAATATATTTACAGTGGATCTAAGTCATTATTCTGCTTTAGCAACAGTACAACCGACCATAACCCTCTCTCTCTCTCTCTCACATCCTTTGGTCGGTTTGACTTAACTTTTACCATCATTCATAAGTCCAGAGATATCGTGGGATGACAGAAAATAAAATCTTCTACGTTCGTCAATTCATAGATTTTAGCCCGTATCTTGCTACTATGGTAGAGAGAGAGAGAGAGAGAGAGAGAGAGAGAGAGAGAGAGAGAGAGATTTAAAAATATAAATATACCCTTAGGTTCTAATTATTCAGCTGCTCTTTTGCCACATTGAAGATTAAAAAAAACTTTACAGAATTTTTGAAATATGAATGTAGTGATGCATGATTCCGACTAATTACGTTAGCTGCACTTTGCAACATAAAAGTAGTTCAGTGAATTATGTAGGATCAGAGAGAGAGAGAGAGAGAGAGAGAGAGGCCTTTGGACATTTTCATATTTAAATAATAATAATCGATTTTTTAGAACATTATGGTATGTTTAAGAAAAAACAAACAAAAAACATAACATTAAATATATCACAGTGTGTACCACGTAACCGAGGAATTTACTGGTTTGCAACATTGTATCATTGATAAACACTGTAGATAAATCCCAGGGAAAGTGCACACGTATCGTTAGGACAAACCATATTCTTGCAGGTTACTTGGTGTAATTTCTATTTCAAGGTTTTATTCCAGCCCAAATTCCTTTTCTCTCTCATTCCACATTTCTGCGCAGTTTGTCCATTATGCATGAGACGGGATTAGAAAACGGGGATTATTAATACTTTTCATCGTTATTTTTCATACGTCACTAGTGACTAATGTGTCTAAATTGATCATTGATCTAGAATCAACTGTAGACGCTCGCGATAATGTTTATGTATGCGTATTATTGCGCCATGGGCGGATCACAATTTGATATACCAATAGTATTGGTATATGAAATTGCTTTATACCAACACTTTAAATGCATGTTATTTTTTAATGTATGTGGTATAAATATAGAATATATGTATAGTATGTACACTGTATCAATAATATACCACGAGATGTATCAATTTTTCATTAAAAGGAAACGAAGCTTGCTGAGTTTCCTTTTAATGAAAAATTTATACATCTCGTGGTATATCATTGATACAGCGTACATACTTTACATATATTTTATTTATATTACATACAAATACATATATTTGCCCTTTGAACGGAGTTCAGATTTACTACAGGCAGCCGTATATTGACCTAGTGAATGAACTCCTCACATCCCCGAGTGTGTCCGCTACAAAATGTAGTTCTCTGCCGTAGTGGCTATATAAAATCACCTCTGCGTATTGATAAGTTGATTGTTTTCTTTTCTTGGTTTCTATTTTTCTCCACATTGATTAAATATAATACACACTTATGATTTAAACATGAAAGATGGTTTTAATGATAAAAGTAGGGCAGTAGCAACACTTGGATAGCTACACCATTCAAATACTGGCGCATGGAGATTAATGTGGAATAGAAACTAAGCCAACTGACGAACCAACAAGAGGTAATTAAAATATTTTAATATATTTACAGTTGATCTAAGTCATTATTCTGCTTTAGCAACAGTACAACCGACCCACAAACTCTCTCTCTCTCTCTCTCTCTCTCTCTCGTCGGTTTGACTTTAAAACTCTTGTCTCTGTCTGTCTGTCTGTCTCTCATGCTTTGGTCGGTTTGACTTAACTTTTACCATCATTCATAAGTCCAGAGATATTGTCGAAAAATCCTCTACGTTCGCCATTTCATAGATTTTAGCCTGTATCCTGCTACGATGGTCAAGAGAGAGAGAGAGAGAGAGAGAGAGAGAGAGAGAGAGAGAGAGAGAGAGAGAGAGCTTCGGACATTTCATATTTAAATAATAATAATCGATTTTTTTTTAGAACATTATGGTATGTTTAAGAAAAAACAACCAAAAAAAACCCCCCAAAAAACAACATAACATTAAATATATCACAGTATGTGTACCACGTAACTGAGGAATTTACTGGTTTGCAACACTGTATCATTGATAAACACTGTAAATAAATCCCAAGGAAAGTGCACACGTATCGTTAGGACGAACCATATTTTTGTAGGTTACTTGGTGTAATTTCTATTTCAAGGTTTTAATCCAGCCCAAATTCCTTTTCTCTCTCATTCCACATTTCTGCGCAGTTTGTCCGTTATGCTTGAGAGGGGAGGGGAGAATAGAAAGCAGAAAGAATTGTGATGAACATGTGTACCATATTAAATTAATTTAGAAAACGGGGATTATTAATACTTTTCATCATTATTTTTCATACGTCACTATTGACTTATGTGTGGAAATTGATCATTGATCTAGAATCAACTGCAGACGCTCGCGAGAATGTTTATATATGATTATTATTGCGCCATGGGCGGATCACAATTTGATATACCAATAGTATTGGTATATCAAATTGCTTTATACCAACACTTTAAATGCATGTTATTTGTTAATGTATGTGGTATAAATATATATATATATATATATATATATATATATATATATATATATATATATATATATATATATATATATATATAAACATTCATGAAACTGTGCTGTTGATTTTAGGGCTATAGATCAGGTATGAATTTCCGCTCATTAATCATTAGTGGCGTACGAAACTAAAAATACAAAATATTAATAATCTCCATTTTTCTAAATGAATTTAATATGGTACACAATTTCATAGCAATCATTTCTGCTTTCCGTTACTCCCTCTCCTGTCATGCATAAGGGACAAAATACGCATGCCTCGTTTCCTTTTAATGAAAAATGTATATATCTAGTGGTATATGATTGATATAAATTACATACATAGAGGATATCAAATGGGTAATGATTTAATATTGAATTTATGAAACGAGTTTAATAATGTCCAGCTTTTGCGGACATTATTCAACGAGTTTCATAAATTTAATATTAAATCATTACCCATTTGAGATTCTTTTTATCACATAGTTTTTATTTCAGTGGAAATTATTTAGATAGAAAGAAGAACGAATAATTTCGTTCATTCTGACAGACGGTGCACCTTTCATTTGTTGTGCATAAAATATGGTCCCAAACAAAGTTGAACTGGTAAAAGTAGGTTGTACATTTTTACGAACTATATATCAAAGAAAAAGTTTCCATCCGAATAAACAGAACATTTTATAACGACAAAATCATTTTTCAAAACAGAATGATCAATGCGATGTGATGCTGCCACATTGTTTGATACGGTACACAGTAGGCCTAGAGTACATGTTTACCCTAAAATGTTGCTTTCAGAACTAAACGTTACATTGTTGCGATTTTCATGTGAAATAGGATTACTGGATGCAAAAATTCCTACAGTTACTGCAATGCATTTGTGACTGGATATTTGCAGTATTTGATTGGAACAATAGACTGTACAGAAGACGTAAACAAATTTATTTTTGAGTCGGATTTGCATCCCATATATACTGCGTAAAGATTCTGTGGTTGGATAAAGTTCTGTCAGTTAGGAGAGCCATTTACGTCCAGATTCTTTTGTGAACAGAGGTGAGTTTATTTACTTCTGTAAGTTAACATTTAAACCACGCTTGTATATAGGGTGGATTCTATACCTGTGTTACAGATATACCGCACTCCACTCCCCGCCACCCGCAATCAAATAAGCAATACCCTCAGTTTTACTTCTTGTTGTTGTTCTTATCTTGTAGTTTTACGTCATTTTTCTTATGATGATATTGTTATACATGACATAGCAAACCCTTGTAGGGGTAACATATCCATGTTCAGACAGCAGAGATAATTTTTCCTCAATTTCCTTTCGCGAGTCGAGTTAAAAAATGGCCGCCAAAAATGTTATTCAAAACAAAACATTCCAGAAGGCGGGTTAAAAACGTTTTCCCACGATCCCAGCCAATGAGTAAAGAGGATCGTGCACAATAATTTCATGGGCTTATTTGGACCAATCAGAATCACATAAAGTGATATTTTAACGTGTGGTAATATCAAAAATATGAGACTGCACATACTATAGGAAAACTATACCTACTATGTGTGTGTGTGTGTGTGTGTGTGTGTGTGTGTGTGTGTGATCCAAAATGCAGAACAATGTCCATTCGGACATACATTTGTTATTTTGAATTTCTATATTTTCAAAACAGTAGTCATTCTTGAGTATAATCGAGTTGTTGCATGGAAATATGATGATTAATTATAGAGACCTGGTCGTTTTAACGCTTAATGCAATACATATATGATGTTAGAAATTCCTTTGTTTGCTGTCCCTTTTCGATGATGATGTCACATCATCTAAAGAGATTAGGTTATAAAATATAAAACCAAAGCCCTGGTGGAGCGGCCAAACATAAGCAAGGAACACGAATCACCGGTGCCGCCTGACAATCCTGAGATGAAGGATGAAGTTGGTGTATTGGTGCAGCTCGCACAGAAAGTACATGACAACAAGTAGGAATAGAAACCACTGGTGTGCGAGAATCTGCGCCTCATTCGGGTTGGAAAACCAGCGAAGCTAGGGTTGTTTGCGACAACGTTCTCCTCTCGGGAATTCTCGGATGTGGTTGTCACTACAGTGACAATGTGGAATTTGGTGAAACAGTATTAGCCACATTTCCTTCTGGGTATATAGGGCCTATAACTGGTAACACTGGCAGAAAAGGAGGCGCTCTGCATCATAACAGCAATTAGCCAGAAACAAATGGAAAACTGTTGACAAAGGGTGTGTTATTGTTTATTATTCGTCAACGTGATGGCGGGCCTGCTGAATACCGTGTTATTGTGATATGAAATTATATCAAACATACTGACCACATTCTTTGACATCACCGCCTTCTTGCCAGTAAGCCACAGTGACGTGTAGGAAGTGAGTTGTCCAAAGGAAAGCTACCCTTCACCCTCCACCTCAAATAAATGAAACTTTTGTATATCGATGCTGACAAGGTCGGAAAAGGTATACCATTCAGTTGCAATCTTCGAAGTGGAGAAAAGAGCTAATAGCTAGCAGAATGGTCGAGGTTTTTGGTGCGCGATGCTATCTGTAAATGCATCATGAGCTCTGTGTGTTCCTATTGTTTGCCATTTGAACCTTACAGAAAACAAAACATTTATTGTGCCCTCGCTGCTTCCAGTCAAAACAACATGCTAATGCCATCTGCACGGCCAACATATTCTTAACACGCCCTTAGCATGGCTAGTACAAAAATGATACTCCACACAAAGGTTTTTCTTTTCGCTCTAACTGCTCTCCGTACGCGTTTATTAACATTCATTTGTTTCACGACCCGGATATAACTACTCTAACATAATATATTGTGTCAAGACTATACGGTGTAATGCAAGTAAGACACATTACATTATGATCACTTAAAGCAACTGTCTGTCGCTCCGACCATAAAATAGCAGGAAACTGTTGTCTGGCTGCGTAGACAGAGAATACAACGTATTTCCGAACTTGTTTGTTGGAGCAATAGGTTGCTTTATTTTCAGTGAGTTTTAAAGAATAGTATCTGCCTAAAGCGCCATACATATCTAGGAAGATTTCCAAGTCTGGAGTAATGTTCATTACTCGAAACGATGAACAAAATTAAATTACATTGGAATGTTTACATTGTCAGCACTATATGTACATTAAAACTTACGTCAGACTGTGCTCACTTTAATTTTGTATAAGTCTACAGGTGATCACAACTTATGAGTCATTGTTGTAAGGTATCTGATAAAATATATATATTGATATTCTTCAATATAAACGTTGTGAATAAGGACTTTAAGTACACAAATTAAATTGCTTTTCTATACTACATCTATCTTAGGTTTAGAAGTTTGATTTTTCTGACTCTACAATAAACCCCACACGCGCAAACACACACACACACACACACACACACACACACACACACACACACACACACACTGATAGGTATAAAAACGCAATTTGAAGAAGAAATACACCTTTTAAATCCTGGTTTTTTTAAAAGTTCGGTATTTTCTCAAGTATACCATGAGTAGTGTCTGACTGTGCGTTTTGCCGTCTACCCCCATGACTTGGAAAGAATACTGCATAAAATGTGAAATTCGTGGATGATTTATCCACGAAAATGAAGATTTGTTTTCAGTAATTCCGTAAACACACGGTTCTTTAATTGTGGTAGAAGTTGTCGTGATTTTCCATTACCTCCACAAAAGTTTCGACCTCGGCCATGACACTTATTTTACTTTCGATAGCCACTGAATGAAGTTTCCCAATCGTGTTGAGACTGTTTTGTGCCGCTGCAAGCAGCTCTGTATACACATATACTCGTGAATGCAATCCCATCGAAATTGGTCTGCTAGCATCAACAGAGATGCTGGTTACAATCGATATAGCCCCGACAACAATTCCATCTGCAGCACATACAATATTTGCTAAGGTTGTAATTCCATCTTCACCAAGACCAGCAGTTGTTGCCAGAGCAAGACCTAAAAGAGCACCCTATGACCAAACACGTGCGTTTGTGTTTCACTGTTAACGAGGTTCTCTTGGTGATTTCATCTCGTAGATGTTATTCCGCTTAAATTATACTTTGACGTCGGTCACATTGAAGTACCATCATAGTTCTTCTATTAATAATACACTTGCGTATAATATGCACATCAAATGTTTGCTGTCCTTCTTTGATTAATATTCCTGTAACTTGACCCCAAGAAGTTATTACATTTGGTGCGAGCAGCTCTGCGATATTTACATCCATGTGTTGTTTTGCCACAGGCTCAGCTACATCAATATAATTCTTAAAAAACGAAACCGACGCACTAGTGTCTCTGACTGATGCGTTTTCAGTGATCTTGGCTGGGTTCTCTCCGAAAGCGCCTTTTAACTCGACAATAATATCTTGAATAGCCATTTTAGACGTTTCAAATTACCAGTTTGATCTTTAAAATTCATAAGCTCACCTTAATCAACGACACGACAAGTACAAGTACACTCGATTAAACCCGTTTTGTTTGTGGCGAACCTGCTCAGATCCAAATCAGCACCATGTCGTCGAGACAAGTAATGCCAGTAAACGTTAATATAAATATTATATTATATTAAACCTACTTTAACGTGAACTCAATAAAACAAGATGACCATATATTGGACCATCCATCTGAGGTTTTACTGGTATAGTTGAATGCAAAAATGGTTTTTGTCCAAGTAGAGCCCCATGTGCCCTTTCTTAAATAATTAACTTGAACGGGCGACGCAAGACCATATGAGTCAAAAATACGAACAATGTGGAGGTGTCAATGAGTACCAGGTCCTATTGTCAAATCCAGGTTGACAATACCGGTTTCACGGGTGCGTGGAACCAGTGATGCAAGGTAATTTCTCATAAAGGCACTACGAAATTGCTTGACTGATTTTGCAATCGCGAGTAAATCAAGACTGGTCAACCTCGTGATTATCTGCGGTTGTGCCGGGCAACTGAAGTCCTCTGCCCGATGATATTCGACGACTTGTTCCTGGTAATCAAAGGTCATTTGCTTTTTGATAAGACCACAAACAGCCTTTTTCCGCAGCTTTCGCAACCTCTGGAAACGCTACCATAACAATAATGGAATCGCTGCAAGGAATGGAAATATTCCACCGGTCTTTTGCATTTGTGTCACCTTAGGTTTGGATAATTTTAAGGTCAACGAGGTGTTATTATGTTTGGCCACATTAATCTGAGCGAGTTGTGTTTGAATCAACCATACATGGACCTTTCCGGTCAATTTTGCCTTAGAAAATTTGAGTGTTACTCCACAGTCTTTTTTAATTGCGTTTTGATCGTCACTAATGCCGATCTTCAGTTCGTGATAGGACATTATTTAATGCAAATCGGGTTCAAATATGAATTGTATGTATTCTCCAAAGGTGTATCAAGGACACTCATTCGCCCACTAACACCCTCCAATAACAGAGTCTTGTCACAACATAACATTTGTAATTTACACCGCCAGTGGGAGCTACTCGTGCCTGAAAATGCAAGTCAACGACGGACTGCCTGGGCACCTCCAATGGCACCTCCAATGAAAAGTAATAAATCGGGTACAATATACGAAAATCTTCTTGAGAAATTTGTAAACCAGTGTTGACGTTTAGATGCCAGTCCATATATGACCAGAGATTGTGATATGCACGTGCAATATGAGGAGTGGCTTCTGTTTAGTCATGCCGCATTTCTTCAGAAGCTTCATGATGACCGTTTAACCGAAGAGAAACTTCAGTCACTCCTAAGCTGTCAATTAACATCTTACTTTATAATTGATTATTATTTAGATGTGCAAACACATGTCTTCCTGAAGTAAGAACATGAAAGTTACTTATTTGCCAAGTGAATTTTCGCGCAATGGCAGTTGGGTATGTTTCTGCTGTACCGACTGCATAAGCAATAACAAACATGGTTCCGTAGACATTAAAGGGATTAACACAGGCATCCACAATATCAATGTTGGCAACTCAGCTTTGTCAGCAGGAGTAGCTACACAACGCAAAATTCCATCTTACTGAATAACGTGACTGTGTGTTTAGCTTCAAAGGTAACTTTGAGAACACCTTTGCAAGGCCAAATATGTGACTGAGAAGAATTGCACACGAAAACCTCAATGAAGCCACCAGTGAGTTGTGATCGACGCTGTGTAATTCCAAGGTTAAAATACGGCGATGTGAGCACCATGGTGAGGCTGAAAAGAATCAAGATGAACAACAGCTGTTGTGTGCGGTCTATTATTTGCATTATAATCGCATCTTTCACAAGTATCATTGTTGGGCCAGGTGTTCTCTTGTAATCATCGCCGTATCTGGCGAATCCAAAAATATTCGTGGCTCTACATTAAAGGTGTCAAGAATTAATTCGATTTCATTTCCATCCATGTCATAAAGTGCACTGTTAAACAAAGCCATGATACCGTTGCTGATAAATCATACATTCGCATTGGCCGGGTAAATTTTATCATCCACCTGTAACAGTTTTCCCTCAATTTCCATGAATGCTTCACCTGAAATGAAAGACCTATATGTTTCCTATTGCAAATTTATTTTTAATTATTTGGGTTCTCTGCAAGCACTGAATCTGTTTATCGTTGCTGTACGGATTCATAAATGATTTTACCAACAGCATAGTTTCTGTCGATGGTAGCGCAACCGCTTTTGACGGTGCTCGAGACACTAATCGTTGTAGTTGATCTCAGATCGTTTGGATCGTAACGATACCAGACCTTTCATCCTATCCACAGTAGCAGTTTTTATACTATCGCCGACTCTCTTTGCAACTTGTTCAGCAATTGGTGCAGCGCGCTAGGTCAGAGCCCTGAGCACCTTTGTTGCACCTGTGAATAATCCAGGAACAACTTCACCAAGGCCAGTTCCGTAATATATCGCGTAAACTGATTTTCTCGCGTTAAGAACACACACGGATCTCATATGTCCACATACGACTATCATTATTATATTACATTCCAGGTCGATCTCTAATGTACAGTTGTGTCGACAATGTTTCACTGTGCACATCAATAACGTGTCTATCTTGGTTCCACAGTAATAAAACGAATATGTACCAATCGATTATTATGACTTGAAAAGTACACATGGTCTGCAGGAGTAATAGATACTTAATCAGCTGGTTTCAACTGTTTGTGAAAATCTAAACAGTATATTGCCCTAAACTGCCATGCCTGTCTTTTTAGACATGCCTTCATTACTGCCACTGATGGCGTCACAACTTAACTTGCTCTGAGTCGGTGAGGTAATCCTCACAATGTCAGGCGCGATATGATGTCCCATACGCAAAACAATTTTCATAATATCTTTGATTTTTTGCGACCTTCTATAGCATTTTGAATCAATTCCTAGTGTTCACGAGCTGCTTCACGGAGTCGCGGCTCATGCTTTTGTATGACATCATTGGCAGACATTTTAAATAATTATTTATGATTGTTAAACGTACACGTAAGACGTGTCCAGACCCGCAAGATATGTAATCCTTCAAAACGATAAGGATCCTTAGTGATCCGCGTAAATAATGTCAAGAAATTCATCCCACGTGTCGTCATCAGCACACCAATGTCAATAGATATTTTCAAGACCATGTGCGTCAATACGACAAAATATCTTCAACAAGTTATAGTTGCCACGAATCACTTTGGGCACATATGCTTATCGTTGAATTAAATAGATTCCAATAGTGTTTTTATGCCGAACTTCCGAAACTATTTGCGCCGGATTGACTTGGTTCTCAAGCATGACATCATCGTGCACTACACAATTGTTTTCGTCTGCATTCAAATCGTCAATGATAAGTGTTTCATCGATGGTGGAAAAGTAATCGACGGTGATGTTACCATCACTGCTCAACACTTTTTGAAAGTCTTTAAAACATCAGAACACGGTTGATCATCAACCAACAGCACAATCAAGTGCAACCGATCCCACTTCAGACATCGTTAAATCATATTCAACAATAGTTGTATTTTTCCTGATCCAGTTGGAACATGTCATCCTGCTTCGATGACGATTAGATGTTGCCTGTGCAGGGAAGTCAATGATGGTGAAATCTTGGAGTTTCTTCAGGTCTTTGTTTTTCCTAAAAGCATATACGAATTTCCTTTTGAATGATGCAATTGAATAGTTGTATGTTATATAAAACAATCATATCTTCAAACTGTTGACGATGTCGGGAAAAATCAAGTACAGCAAATCCATCTCGAGTTCAAATACATGATGGACGGGCTGTAATTACAGGAAACTGTTCCATGTGGAGCAAAGAAATTCACGTGTATTAGACCTTCCAGGTCTATCGGTGGATGCATACGTGCAGGGTCCGGTTTAAAAATGTCCGCGGTGATATCGCTGATACAGTAACAAAGCTACCAGAAGAGCCATTAAGTAAATATCCTGGTAATAGCACCTTCATGGATACAATTATCTGGGACCCGGAACTAGGCTGGATATACTACTTGATTCTAACAACCAGCCAAAGCCTGGTGAATCACTTATGAATCGTGTTCATTCCGCGAGTTACCAACATGACATTCCTTATATAAGGCGTCAAATGATATCTCTTCTCTTCCGTGCATGCGCCGGTCTCATTCATAACTGAAATGTGATTGAGGGACCAGGTAATTGAGAACGAATCGCAAGATGGGTTGTCAAACGAGGCATGCATTCCAATATTGCACTCTGTGGACAGATTCCACTCATAGAGGCTCTGCCCCACGAGGACGAAAGTCCACTCATTAAACGTAAATTATACTGATATAAACAAAACGAACAAAGAATACAAAACGCCGGACATTATCAAACAAATTCTACAGTCCGAGTGGGTATTGGAGAGGTAAAGCCGCCGTGGAAAAGTAAGCAAGCGCGGCAATGATCATTCATAGGGTGTCTCGAACATGGATGGCCAAACAAGCGCTGTGGCAAATTTACTTGCCAGTACGAATAAATATTTTCCGTTGTTGGTTTGATGTCCAAGTACATAATGAGGTCTATCAGGCCGATCTCTTAAACACGATCGTTTCAAGGGCTGCACCTCAAGCATGTGCAAACCATGTTTCTGACATCGTATCATATTTGCCGTGTATAGCTATTCGTGTGAGTCTTGAAGACATTCGACGTACAGTTTGTGTTTGTGATCCTGTTACACAATAACCAGTGAAACACCTTTTAAATTATTCATATACCATCTTAGGTCGTAGCCCCACACACTCTTCGATTAATTTACCAGAGCATTCGACCTTGAAGTTACCAACAATCTTTCTATTCGTGTTACTAAACAACCGATTTTCTTTCGGATAATCGCTGGCGTGAAATAATTTATCAAACTTTGTTGTGCCTTGTTCACTTACACCTAGCTGGTTGTGATATGCATCAGCAGCAAGGTAGAGTCGGCCTACGGCATCTTGACTCGATCCTGCTAAAACGGCTTGATCGTGACATAGGAAAACTCGTACATAAGCAGCTTTGACAAGTCCAACTCGGACGAACCAACACAGACTGGTTTTGTGAGATTTTGTTTTGGAAAAGGTGAACGGTAACAAGTTCACCATCAATGATCTTTCTGGATTACAAGGCCGCGTCAGCGATGTCCTTCGAAGTTTGACTTGTTCACTCTCACGGAGAAGGTTGGCTCAAATATTCTTATTTGTGGCTCTTAGTTTTTAAACCCGTATCCATCTAAGCGTGCTGGCGAATTTCAAGCACTCGATGGATCTTGGTTACACTCGCTGAATCTCAGTTGCACAAATAACCAATCGCAGATACAGCTGTAGGTTTTGCATATGCAGTACATAATTGTGATTGGTCCTAAGACTTGGCACTAGTACGGTGCATTCAGTAAATTTACATCCGGATTCATCAAGGATTGCGCACTGATACGTAGAAAACTACGTACCAAACACCGACAACACTTCTGCTGCCAACGGATAATGTGTGGGTTGTGTACGCGCACACATCTGTGACTCGCCATAGAAATCCCGCTACGATGTGAAGCTCAATAAACATATGTTGCTCAATATCGGTGAGCAGTTCCAACTAGATTTTGGCTTTGTACAATGTCAAATCACATGTCATTCCAGTTGAAGAGAAGTAATTTGCATCATCAAGCTTGTATAAGTGCATGACAATTTCACGACATTCTTCAAACATATCAGCGAACAACATCACATCAGTGCGCAGATGCAAGTCTGATTGTCACCCATGGTGATTTATTAGCATGTGGACCAAACCTTGTTTGCGTGCTCGTAATCTTTATCTTAGATACCATCGCTATCCAATGACTTATACAACAAGTCGAGCTTGGCAAACTAGTCCGAGTCACTCTTGTACTCATATGGATACACATCTTTTCTCGTCCGCAGGTCTGTCTTATTCTGCTATTACCTACGATTGATTGCGAAGTTCTCCGCCACTTGAATGCCCACTAACTTGTCGAAGGAAAGCAGAAACGGTAACGCATCGATGAATTGTAATTGACCCAGCCGAGACGTCATGTATTTTTCCATGATGTCGGGGGTCACTCCTATTGGTGAGTTTGACGAAGTAGCTACTGCTTGCATAATCAAGTGGCCATCATACCCACGCGGGTTATGAATCACTACAGTGAATTTTGTTTTGTTTAGGTAATTCTCAACTGTAGATTGCATGCGTTGTGTGCGGCTCCTCTGTACATTTCGGTGATGTGGCAGTGATCACGGCATCGGTGGAGCTGAAAGCACCATCACAGGTCCAACAATGAGTGGTTGCGAAAAACTTACGAATGTTTTCACCAATCATGATCATGACTGCAGGTGACTAAAGCTGTTGTCGAATCAATATGGCTGTCACCTCGAGAGATTTAAGAAACATCTCAGCTGAATCCTTATCACAAATCAACATAGGTGGTTCAGCTTGCCCGTGAAACCAAACTACAATGTAACAAAATTCGAATGGTGGATGGCCGGAGGCTTGTGTTGCTGCTTGGATGCGTTCGTGTCATTGAAAGCAGAGCTGGACACGTTCGCATCATTGAAACAAGAGATTTCGATTAGAAAATTAGGACATTCAAAGTCCGCGTCAATGATATAATAGACTTTCATCTTTCGTAGCACCGCAATGTATTTTGGGCTCTGGCCTTATTGTCTGCTTCGGTTTGTCACATATACGACCACAGTAAACATCATGGTCAATGAGCTGTGTCGGTTAAGTAACTGAGCAGGATTCTTTATACATACGTAGTGCCATAACGACTCTGATTTTTTTCATTTTTCGTAGCAGCACAGCAATAGGTCGACCTGAGTTCGTCCATGTTGTCCTTGTGGGGATAGTGTAAGTGAACACATTAACAGCAACACTAGAATTACGTGTTTCAGATTTGTTCAGTGTGGATTTGGTAATCTGCACTTGAAATTCGATATCGCCAATGTTGATTTTACTCAGGTGCTGCCAGTATTTTCTAGCTAGGTCTTGGTTATCATTATAACGCTGACAATATTGCCCATTTAAAACATCGATTGTCAAAATTATTTACATTTATAACTGACCTTGGCTGGATCCACGGTGTTGATGGTATGTAAATGGATCCGCTCAATGGTTAATATGGAGAGATATGAACTGCCACCTGAGTACATCATTCGAGAGTCCATCCCAATACTGTATTTCTCCAACGTCTCAAGAATATTGTTACGTGTAGGATCGTACAAAAGTAACAAAATAAAAGAGTGAAACCAACAAGCTTTGTATATTTTAACAAAATGTTTTATTTCCCTAGACAACAATGTAAAAATTAGAAATAGGACTTACGGTTTGTGAATATAATCCAAAATTTAATCCTGAGATTGAAAAATACAAGTCCTATCACAAACAGTTCTAATAGAATCCGAGTGTGAATCTCGATGAAAGTCCAATATGGAGGCGATGACGTCAGATGATGTCTCTCCTGATGTAACAGATCCTCAAATGAATGACAGTTTTTATTTCCGTATAGAATTCCAGAATAAATTTCCCCTGAATATCCTTCTCACAGAACGTTGAGTCAAGATCTTGTGATAAGTTTTATTTATCCCTAAATGACCAGCCAGAGAAGTTTCATGGGCCAATCTAAGGATTTCCTGTCTGTAAGATTTTGGAACTACAATTTGATAGTTCACTGACCACTCGTCACTACCAGGTACCTCGGGAGGTCTCCATTTTCTCATGCGAATTCCATTTTTAATGAAATAACAGACAGGTACCTCAGTGGCGTCAGTTTCACTAATGCCCCTCTGAAACAAACAGAAGATTTCAGAATCTTCTTCCTGTTCGACGACAAGTGATTGTCGTTTGTCACCCTGATTAGGTAAAAGAGAATGAGTATGTAAAAGAGGATCACTGTGATCAAGACCTTTTGATTGATCCAAATTAGAAGTGAAAGTAACCTCGTCAAAAGCCTGACCAATACATGTGTCATCTAAAGGAATATTTTACTTATCAAAATCATTCCAAAGAGCTTTCTTTCACATAGCTCTGGTAACTGCACAAGCTGCGTATAACTCACGGTATTCTTTTTCAATAGGATCAACATTCTGATACAAAGAAGGCTTGTCAGTTACAAGTGGATTAACCACAACCTTTTCTCTAGCTAGGTCGTTGCCTAGTAACAAATGAATGCCCTCAAAGGGTAAAGTAAACACTACACCGACTGTCACAGGTCCTGAAACTAAGTCTGATGAGAAATTTACAGAATGGAGAGGAACATTAACAAAGCCGCATTCTACTCCCTGAATGAGAACACTCTCATTAGAACAGGACTTCTCAGAAAAAGGCAAAGTACCTGATAATAAAAGACTCTGAGAAGCTCCTGTATCCCTTAACATTTTAATAGGGACAGGATTGGCCACATCACCCAAGTGTGCTATTGAATCCATCGACATGAATGGTTCCTAATTCTCCATAATAAAATTAGACTGGGGTTTATTAGACCCAACAAATGTATTGCTTTCAATACATGACCGTGACCTTGACCTCTTACAAATAAGAGCATTTGGGATAGGTCTATCCTAATTCTGATGCCTATTTTTCAATTTGGAGCAATGAGAAATGACATGTCCTTTTTTTCTTGCAATAGGTACACGTAGGAATAGACAAGGATTTTGAATCAAGTTTATCAGAAGCTTGATTTTTAGAAGTTGTGCCAGATTGAGTTTTAGGATGGAGTCGTATTAGACTGAAATACCTTTCTACCAGTAGACTGTTGAGTGAATGATTTGCCTACAACAGGAAATTTATGAGTTTAGGAGTACTTGTCAACAGCAAGAGCAGCATTTTCCAAGGTTTCAATCTCATGCTCTTCAAGATGATTCTTAATGTCATTAGGGACACAGTTCTTAAACTCTTCAAGTAACACAAGTTGTTTGATATTTTCAGAGTCATGTTCTACTTTCTGGGCTAAGCACCATCTCTCAAATAACTGTTGATTTGTTTTTTTCTCTTGCAAATTCAACATAAGTTTGTCCAGCTTCTTATTTATAGTTTCTGAAATTTTGCCGAAAAGCCTCAGGGACTAACGCATAACCCCTTAAAATGCACTCCTTAACCAAATCACAGTCAGAACTTTGTTGAACTGACATTGAATGGTAAATATCACAAGCTTTACCAACTAAGTGCAATACTCCCTTGGCCATTTCAACTTTTCCGCAACGTTTTCAAGGCGAGGAAAATATTTGTCTACTTATTTTTCTCTAAATGGGGGCACTAACCTGATATTTCTTGTAATGTCAAAACTTGAATTTGTATGTAAAGTGGGATCGTGCTTTTCGCTTGCCAGCTCAAATTCTTTATTTTGATTTGAAATTCCTATTCATTTTCTCCTTTTGCATCTGTACGTGCATTTGTTCTCTTTGAAACTCCAATTGTATTTGTGCTTTCTGTAACTCTATTTGCATTTGTTTATCTTTCTCCCTCCCCTGTCTCTATCTCCTTCTCTTCTAATTGTAATTTCATTTCATTATCATTTTCTCTTTCCTGTCTCTCTCTCTCCTCTTTCTCAAATTGCAATTGCAATTGCTTCTCTTCTAACTGCAACTGCATTTGTTCTTTCTCTTTCTGAAGCTCGAGCTTCCTTAACTCCAATTCCATCTTGTATTTCATTTTTAATTCCATTACGTTTATGTCGGAGTCTGATACCGACTTACTGACCGAAGCAAAAACACTTTTATCAAAAACATTCTTCTCTACCAAATATTGAATTAAAATGTGTTTAATTATTTGTTTCGTTAAGGAAGATTTTGCTTCAGAAAGATCGTACTTTCTGGCAAGTTCAAGCAACTTATCTTTCTTAGACTATCCAACTGATTCTGAGTTGGACTAGAAAGAACAGTTTTCACTTTTGATGACAATGTGAACGAAAGCCTGTTGTTTTCACTAAAAATTTAAAAGAAAATGTAAAATAGTACTTGAAATTTGAAAACTAGGGGAATTTAAATTTCTAAAACAATTTTCTGAAATATTTCAACCAGAATTCATATATCCCAAGGACAAATAACCTAATTTTCCCTTGTTACGTGTAGGCTCGTACAATAATAACAAGAGAAAAGAGTGTAGACAACAAGCTTTGTATATTTTAACGAAATATTTTATTTCCATAGAAAACAATGTAAAAATTGGAAATAGGACTTACGGTTTGTGAATATAATCCAAAATTTAATCCTGAGATTGAAAAATGCAAGTCCTATCACTAAACAGTTCTAATAGAATCCGAGTGTGAATCTCGATGAAAGTCCAATATGGAGGCGATGACATCAGATGATGTCTCTCCTGATGTAACAGATCCTCAATTGAATCACAGCTTATATTTCCGTATAGAATTCCAGAATAAATTTCCACTGAATATCTTTCCCTCAGATCTTTTTATAAAAAAGTACACTTGTTTAGTTTTCTAGAGAATAAGTTATTAAATCTGAAAAACAGATGAAAAACAAACAATCTGGCAAAAACAATTAGAAACACCTTGTTCCATCAAGGTGTTAAAAACGACTCTGACTCGATCTAGTAGAAAATGACTATTTTAAGCCTCGATTTTAGATCACATGGTACTCCACGTGATAGGCTACGTGATTTACTAATTTGAACATCGCAATAGAAAGAATGAAAATTAGCACGTAGGCAAGAACAGCCCTATCTAAGAACCAGACTCTCACTCTGAAATAAATTTAAAAATAGCCCATTGTTTATTCAGACTAACACGTAGGCCGAAATGACCTTGGCAACAGCCAATCGTTTTCGCTCAGTGTTTACAAACTCTATGAGCTAAAAATAGTGCTAATGTAACGTTAAGATCTAATCTATTCAAGCCAATTTTCCGAAAAGAGACTTAAATCCAATAAAAATTATCATTACAATAAAATGTAATGAAACAAAATTAAAATAAAAAAAAAAAGAATTTAAAACTAAAACACAAGTAATTTAATTACATATTCGTAACAATATTTTCAATATATTTGTCAATTTCGTCATTGATGGCATTGGTGTCGCTACGGTTCAGGATTGTACGAGCACCGCTGTGAATCCACGGTGTTGTGGTTTCAAATTCATCCTTGTGGTGACTTAGCGGCATAACGAGATGCGCATTGAGGACAATATCTGCTTTAACTCCAGAGCGACCAACGTTTTGTAACATCGATGCGATTCCAGGAATCATATTTGTTAACAGTCGTCGAGCGTCTTTACCTGATTTGTATGTGGGTGGGATAATCGCCAACTGTTTTTCTAATTCACCAGTATGCGTATAAAATTTAAATTCAGGTATTTGTTATTTGCTGTGCTCGGTCACGAACATACTCAGCAGATTCAGTCGCAATACCCTTAATACGACCTCTGTGTTTCTCATCCTCAATACGACGACGGTTTCATTCAAACGCGTCTTCTAATGCATGTATGCCAGCTTTTCTTGCACCTCCTGGTTTAATGTATATTACGCTCACGTGCAAATTGTTTTATTTGTTGTACCGTTGCTGTTGCTATTGCAGCAACCGGTGGTCGATTATTGACCGCTGGTGGAGGAGGTTGATTCAGTGCAAGAAGGGGTCCCAATAATTCAGTTATATGGACTCCGCATACGACCTGATATTTGCGTTCACTGCTGTTGTGCCAGTTGCTTTAGCTGAAGCACGGTAGACGTGCTTCTGTAAGGAGACAGACTTCTCTAGTAAAGAAGTTCGTCAGAAACTTGTTTTAGTTTTTGTCTTTTACCAGGAGCAGAACCTGCAATCGCGTTAATCCTAACTTTTATTTCGTTTATTTATGCGTCTGTCTGTGTACTTACAGGTGTTTGTACACTCACAGGTGTTCGTGCAGTCACAGGTGTTTGTGCAGTCACAGATATCCGTATTTTACGCGCCTGATAATATGCAGAGCTGATTATGTGATTTGATTCCGATACCATATTTAATACATTGTCGAGCCCCTGGACATGTACGTAACAATTGGATATGTGTTTTACAATGTTAATTGTGACATGTTCTTCTGCAGTGTTCATATCGTTCAAGATAGTTGAAAATTTATATAATTGGGGTTAACCACTACTGTTTTTCCTGTTTTATCTTGTTATAAGCCCCCAGTGGTATTTTGCACGAAAACGTGTGGTGTCCGCCAGCAGTAACACTAAGTTGTAAATCAGTCAAAATCAAATAATTAAGTATGCCTGTTTTAGAGTTCTCGTAGCGAAATATCTTTGCGACGCTAGATAAAATATCTTTCAGAAAGAAGTCCGCGTAAATAACCTCATACGACCCATCACTAAGTGCAATGCAAACATTATCAGAATGTCATACGTACCCAATAATTTCAAAGGTGTTGTAAATTTCATAAAAACGTTTGGTTGGTTTAAATTCTGTGATAGCCATTACTATGTTCCTCTTAAGCGTCTCTTCTGCATCATGGTATATTGTTTTATACCTAAGCAATATTATCATGTATCATGGCTATTATGAGAATCTCTTCTCCAGTATCAAAACGTCTTGGACATCCAGTTCTATAACAAGGTTTAAATTTTATGTTTGGGATGGTTTTGTTTTGTTGTCATTTTTCGTTCAAAAATAAAGGTATAGTTGCATAATAATGCGTACTTTTGCATGCGCATACACACAAAGAGATGAACAGGACCAAATTTTTCTAACCCTGCCCAGACCACGAGATCGTTCCCAAAAGAAATGTATGTAGTTTCAGCTGTGTACTAGGAAACTTGCTGAGGACATCTTAGCAAATCAGCAAAACACATTTTTGTCCGTCTAAATAATCTTGTCCATTCAACGACTGGTTCTATTAGCCTTTCGTCCACAAGGTACATTAAAATGATTAGACAGATGTGCAAATGTACATATCATCCAAAGATTTTGAAGTCGCTATCTTCATAGTATATGAGGATTTGCCCGCCATGAAACGTGGACAAATCCACACATACACAAGAAGATACTCTTACACGGTATAGTCGAATTCTTAGAAAACATGGGTACCATAAATATCATCTCATTACGCAAAATGAACAAAATCACCGCTCGCATGCCAGTGTTGACGAGATAGACTAAGCTTGCTAGTTACATTTTTGGATCCTTACAGAGGCTGATAAATAACAAATTCAAATGTTCGAAGTATTAAAATGAAAGTTTTAAAATGCGTGAATAAATTGCAACATATGTTTTCTTGAAACAACATAGTAAAATTATTGAAGTAATTATTATATACCATTGTTGTTACAAGTTTCAAAACCATGATGTTATTCAATGAATTCGAGAAATCTATAAAGCTGTTCTCTCTGCAGTATAAATGCATTTTATTGTCTTGATAATGGCTATGTGATATAAATATTACAATCATTAAACTACGCTGTAAATATTTGCGCTTGTTTTTGCAAGGAAAATTCAAATTACAAAGCCTACCGAAATAATATTGATCTATGTGCTGAAATATTGTGTTCTATGAACAACATCTGACATGGCATGTGTCCAAAAGGTAATGTTTAAAGAGTATGTTACCGATTGAGATTGTGTCATTTTCAATTTGTGGAATTTGTATTGTAAAAAGGACACAAAACAGGATGAGGTTCTTAAAGAAAGGACAACTAGAAAGGAGGCTAGCAAATCGTCAGATTGAATCTGTTCTAAATCCCATTCCACTTCCTTAGCCAGGTACACTAACAAACGATGAAGCAGATCATCATAGGCAAACGTGTTGGGAATGCAAGCAAGATAGCATTCTGATTTCAAATTAACTATGAACAAAAACATTACAATTGTCCTTTTCATAACACTCGTTTTCATCCCCAAAATATTGATTCCTATAAGAGTAAATATGTGGGTGTAATATCATTAGTTTGTTTCAAAGTAAGAGATTAACATCATTGGAAAATACATATAGCATACCTCACGATCAAGTATATATGTGTATACATATACATATATAGCAAATAGTAAATACAGACGAACATATAAACAACAACCATGAATTAACGAGCCATCTCTACTTGTTTGGTTGTTAAAACATGCGACTCCAAAGAAGTTTATTGTTGCAAGAATTCATATAATTTGCAGTTTCAGAGAACACTGTAGAGTCAAAGTAAAATATTGTAAAGCAAATTAAACGTTCGATCTCGTATTTTAGATTGCATGGCTTGGTTTTTAAAATAAATGGTAAATATTTTCTTTAGAAACTGCCCAACGGACATCCCCTAGCATCTATGTTCAGATATTCCTCCATTCAATCTGCATGATCCATTAGACGAGAAATAGTTTTGAAGCGATTTGGACAGATCCATTATAAATGTTTCTATCTAGATTATAAATAGTATCTTTGACCAAATAAGGCCACAGAACACGGTTTTATCGGAGAAACAGCGACAAGGTCTTGCAATACTACTTTCTTTTTAGTTCTTAAATGAGGTTTCTTTATCGTAGCGACTCAAAACAGGAAAGAAAATAAAACAGACAAAAACAACAGAAAACAGAAGAATAGTTAAAATGATGTCATCCATCCAGCCTGTATTATACACTCAGTACCTTGATAAAGAGCGAGAATGACAGACCGTGTGTCAGTCTATATACGTCTTCTAATTTTAAATAGAAAGACTGATATGATTCACGTTACTTAATTTATGTGTACGATTAGATTTTGCGTCTCTAAACCTGGAAAAAAAAACAAAATGTATTAACTACATATGTAGAATGGTGAATACAAATACCTTGATTTGGACATGCGTTATTAAAGTTTAAAACATATTGCATTTGTCTGCGTGAGCAAATGGTGTGTAGCAACAGGTTATCGTGTCATTAAAAGGAGACGACCACTACAAAGTAGACAATGAAACAGGTCAAGCATGAAAGCAGCAAACATTTTTATGATTTAGTACAACACAAATCTAATTAAAAGAAATGAAAAATATCGATGCTTTTAAATGTCAGTTTACCCGTCCTCATTTTGAGTATCTAATGGTTCAATCATGTGACATCCTGCTGCTTGTGCAATTTGTAGGCTGGGTAAAGGTTTTCAAATGTTATCTACCGATCCCGTGATATCACCTTGAACAACTTCAAAGTGATTATTATCCGAGTAGAATATGCATATCATAGATATATGGTGATTAATAAGAACAAATTCAATAGAAGTAGCTGGTTACTATGAACAGGGGTAACTAGGAGTCAGAAGAATTCATCAGCACTTGGTGGTAGGTCATTTTAGGGTATAGTGGATCCAGATAAACGTTGTCTTGAGTGATAAAAGGCAGTTATGCCCTAAATATTTACTTATTTGTTTAATCAGGGTTTGTAAAGACTTGTATAAACATATAACATATTAAATACACTATGGTATAATTTCTCCTCATAATAAATTAGATGAATATAAATAATATAGATAGGTCATTTGAAGGTATCAAGTGTAAGGATGGGGTCCTTGAAACCTTAACGGATTGATTTCCCCTAAATAATGGAGCCAAGGAGAAGTATCGAAGTGGTTAATTTAAATAATTTTCCGATTTATCATTAATTATTAAAATTTTAAGTAGAAAAAAAATCAATAAAAATTTAATTTTTTCATCCGTATTTATTCACTAATCCAATAAATTAATCGCAAGTTTTAACGAATGTTAGAAAATCAACTGAATTAAGCCAAGCAATTATTTTACAATTGATGTTACTTTGTCACAAAATTATAATGTCAGTTAGCGAGTGCTTGCAAGTCAATCAGAACTAGGGTACATGCGTCCGAAAAATGTATACTCCCTTACTGAAACTTATGGATTACCGCTATGTCACATGAGGGTATCGAAGATCAAAATCATCACCAACTCTATTGTGCTGCAGGGATGTATGGACACGTTCTTAGAGGATCTGATTTGAACATCATACTGAATCTGATCGTTACATGCCTTTCTCTGTATAATTTGATCGCTCCTTCCCGCCCCGACCCCCAACACTTTGAGAAAGCAGCAAGTTCATTTTCCTTCTTGAAATAAAGTTTGAACTGCATAGTGTATGTATTTAATAGCACGTGCCCAATTCTAACATGTTATGTAACACACTCCATATGATTCAGCTGTTAACATGAGATGGTCATTAATGAGAAGGAAACCTGAGAAACTGAAAAATGGTTCACTCATGATTTCAATAAATCGTGAAATAATTGTCCACATCACTGTTTTACAGCGTAATTATCAAGATCAGTTCGTCGAGTCTCTCCAGATTAAATTAAACTAGGGACAAAGTATTCACAACGAATTACCGTATACCCGTTCATAGCAGATTAAAGATTTAGCTAAGGGGATGTAGCACATCACTAGCTATATGGCTTGATTCATCTCCATTCCAACTTTTTAAAGGCCAAATCATTTAATAAACTAAATTAAAGATTTATAGATGTACTGAATGAAAGACAAACAGAAGGATAAGGACTGAATGAATATATCGATAGTAATTGACAATGGGTAGATGAAGTAACGAATGGATACAAACTGGCATAGATTGGTGGATATATATATATATATATATATATATATATATATATATAGAGAGAGAGAGAGAGAGAGAGAGAGAGAGAGAGAGAGAGAGAGAGACAGACAGACAGACAGACAAAGGGACAGATACAAAGACAGAGAAAAAGAGGGATGGGAACCATGGCGGGTTGATGGGGTACCATGGGTGGGTGGATGCATTCCCCATAAAATAGTGAAGTTATAATCCACAACAAGTAATGCAACCTACTTGGAAGGTGTGATATTTAAGACTTTTCCAAACGTTTGTATCGATCAGTGTAGCCAGATGGATAAAGAAACAACAATTATTTCAATTGGGCATATGTTAACATTGACATTTTGGAGTGGTTTATTTTTAATACAAACAGGAATTCTGAACAGGATCATGTGTTTTTAATCTACTTTAGAGTGTTCTATTACAGGCACACGTGACTGATAACATAGGATTAACCCAATACCTCAATACAGGTAGTACGTGCCATTTACAACCAAAAGAAGACACTGACCTTCATGGAACAAAAGTGGATCAATTTATAGCTTAGGTTATATAAGATATTCTGATCTTAATATTCTTGTCTCTTCCAAACATGAGATATTTGGTCTCGTTTTCAATTTTTTTTTTTCACTTCCGGAAAACTGGTCGATATTTTCTATGTACTCCTAGAACATCATCTGTAAACTATTTCGTATTAATTATTGATACGCACATTGTAATACTATTAATCGTGTGAACATAATGTCATTTTGAAGTGGATGGAAATTCGTCATAAATGTTGATACACAGAAACAGTATCACTCTTGCTCGATGAAGATGACATTTCCATTCCATATATTAAAGATTAATAGAAATAGACAAAGTGGTGCAAGCGTCTCCTGGGGAACACAGCACCTAAGTTTTAAGCTTCACCCAATCGCCCAGCTCTGTACAGAAAGACAACAATATTAAAACAATTATAAATATATAACTGTCATTCACGTAGAAGTACACACCAAGCTAAAGAGTTCGTATTATTCTCTTTTATTCTCTTTTTCTTTCTTCTTCTTGTGTTTTTGTTTGCTTGTAAATGTGTTGGTTTGCTATACTACCTATATTTAAAGGAGACCAGAAATCAACCGAAATACAGAATAATAATAAAAGCACTATAGAAGAAAACATTATTCTGAAGTATCATCTGCGACCGTAATGCCAATATATACATATTGGCATATCTTCAAGGAGATGAATTTCCGTGACTTCGTATGCAAAATTTCCACGCCTATTTGGTTACTTTCGTGATGTGACGTCATAGTAGCGACTCCTGCATCTCACTGGCAGTTGCCAGAGTAATAGACAATGCCGTTTTGCGTTGCTTACACCCTAGCACATTAAGAAAAGGATGTGGACAACATATTTTGTTCTTTTCCAAAAGATAAGGACATAATGAAAGTATGGATATATTATTACAAGCGAGTCGATTTCAAAGCAACACCATACAGCCCTCTGTACTCATTACATTTCTTAAAGAAATGTTACGAGAGGGATCCTGAAAAAAATGGCAGCTCTAGGATACGCAAATGCTAGGCCTAGACTAAAAGTTGGCACTGTTTCTGGCATACCGTTTGATATTTTAAATCCTGGGAAAAGTGTTAAACGTGTGAGTTATGAAAATAGGCTGAAGGCCGAGTAAGTGAGCACAAAATGCAACAATCACTTCACAGATCTTTTATCTACACCAGCAGTGCTAAAAAAAAGTCCGATAGCCCGACGCCGGGGGCCCCTCTAATTTTAGTTCGGGCACGTCCTGTATTCAAAGTTATGTGACCGGCGGGCTTGTGGGAAAAGAAAATGTTTGCCTGGGGAAACTTTGATCGCGCTGAGGAAATGAGTAAATGTATTTTGAAGATGTTGACATACATGCCTTAACACGGCACAATCTAAATCAAACCACCCCTGTCCTACGTGAAATTGAAATCTGATTTTAATCAAATGGAAGCTTTTCAAAAAATAAGATTTTAAACCCCTGACAAGGTCGTGTTTCGAGAAAACACAATTTTCAGTAATCTTAATTTAAAAAAAAAAAATTAAAAATAAACAACAAAAGCACCGTTTCAGTCTATACCTGTTACATGTAGTATGTATAAAAGGTAATATGTAATGATTGAACTGATATAAAACTATCCCACGGGCAGTTTAAATAGCAGTGAATAAAAGAAAAGAGGTCAGGTATAAAATCAAAGTTATTATTATTATCCCCAAGGACAAGCCCTTTTTTATATTCTGGTCAGCTGTTGCTTCACTGAAAAATAGCTAAAGTTTTTACTTAAGCAAACAAGCAATAAAGCCAGTGTAACTAATTAACAGTTAAACCCTATCCTTACATTTATCTTATGACACGGACTGACCTTAGGACATACTTGAAAGAAACCATGTCCGACGGTGTGTGTACGTAAGCACCAGCATTTGATTGGCAAATAAACGATTCCCTACTTTGTTTTAAATTTTGATGCCTAGGACTTGGTTTTAACAGTTCAAATCTACAGTCACAAGTTACCGTACGGTTGGCAACTGTTTTTCCCACCTTTTATGTCCCAGCTTATATCCTGAGGTTTAAATCTTAAGGCATTTATCATTGTTTACTGAATCAAATATTTATTCTAAATTAGTTCTTTGGGGGCATATATACTGCACGGTATATTTTGTTTTATTCCTTCTTTAAAATTAATCATGGTAATTAAACTTTACATATAAGGTAGAGGAATGTCGGGTGTTAACTGGCCAGGCTTCTTTGGCGGAAATGGAGATGCGATTTTGTTTGCAGAGAAAATTACACAGCATTCACACTGATCATTCATGGGATTTAAGCTAACTGGTGACAATTTTTTTAAATTTAATATTTTACTATAGGACTGCTGGATTGGTTAAAAAAAATCTGTAATTTACGTGAATAATGTTTAATCTTAACATTCTATTTGTTGAAGAAATAAACTGTCGTGTGATATTAATTATTTCGTCCAGTACCGGATTTAGACATAGCGAGGCCCTAAACTATGGGAAGCTGTAGAGGCCCTATTTGGTATAAAATAAATTTGAGAGGTCCGTTCAGACTGTGAGGCCCTAAGCTGTAGCTTGTTTAGCTTACAGGCCCCGCCCTAGGATGTGCGGGGTCCAAGGCAGCAAGCGATCCGCGCAGGGCCCCAACCAAAAATACTGCATTGCGGAGAAGCGCGGGGCCCAAGGCGGTTGCCTCGTTGGCCTTGACCTAGGGCTGGGCCTGTTAGCTTATGCCTAAATCCGGCACTGATGTCGTCACTACAATATTCACAAGTGATACAATAGAATATGGCATCTGTGGATTGCATACGTTATATCTATTTATGTATGGTTTGGGGTTTTTCTTCTGAGAAATGAAAATTGACAGACATGATGTAATAATTGCGAGTTCTCTGCCAAAAATCGGGAGATATTATAAGATCGGGAATAGGTGTGGAAATACAGATATGAACTGTCCGGGCTGTGGAACTTCAGTCAGTGATTGTGAGTTTATTTAGGTCACTATCCCGGAGCCTGTGCCTAAAAATAAATGTCTCTGAGCACTGACCAGTACAGTACATAAACTATTATACCAGACATGTATGTATTATCAGATTTGTTAATACTCTAACTGTAGCCTGCATGCAAAATACACTGTAACTGAATCATAAGAAGGATGCCTCTTAATATTTAAATTAATTACTTATGATTTCTGCTTTGCAGATTTATTTGTGGTTTTTTTTTTTTTATTTTTGGGGGGAAAAACTAATGCTTAAGTTACGACCGATGAAAACTGTTCTCAAAGCCTTTTACACCTCCCAGGTAATAGATACTGTTACACACAAAAGTCGGTCCCCGTTCTAGTCTCTTCGCCCAGAATTCAGTATTTTATCTCTGTGTTTCAGTGTTGCATGTATTAGTCCTTAGGTGGTGTGTGTTTGTGTGTGTGTGGGGGGGGGGGTTTGGGGGTTGTGTGTGTTAGGCGTAGATAATTGAATATGCCATTTACATATAATACGGTTGAACCCCATCCTTCTTAAATGAATTTATTGCATTGTGGCAAATTTTTAATTTTACATTGGCACCATCACTTAATCCTTGTCACATTTTACACAGCACAATATGTATAGGTATTTACTTCAAAATTACATTGCTTTTTTTTAATTCCAAAGTATGAAATATGAGCACCTTCTTACTGTTGTACTTTTCTGCTTTCAGGTCTTAAACACACTGTTAACACACAATTCAACAGATATAGTTATGAGCATATCTGAAAAGCAGATTCAACTTTTGAATGTGCAACCCAAATCTGGTCTCCTCATGTCTGTCTCGCTCGCCATGTTTCTGTTTCCATTCGAGGACTGGCTAGTATTGCATCACGGGACCACGTGATCTGTCGTCTCATCAAAACTCAGAAAAACTCGGCAATTTACGGAATCGTGGTATCTACCGCGCAATATAATCACTACCCGCCTACGATGTTTACTTTATAAACACATCAGTCGAATTAAAATTTGTAGAGAATTACATACATACAAGGAAAAGGTTTTTTTTTTTTTTTTTTTTTTTTTTCTGGTCTCCTTTAATTATCATAATTTACAAAGTCACACCATTCAACAAGACGTTCTCCTGATATCAACTGAGAAGAGTTAAAGAAGTTTATCTACATGTAGTTATAATCTAAACTGATATAAATAGATGAAACAATTTAATGAATGGATAAAAAGAATACAGATGGCTCAGCCGTTAGCGGCGATAGATCAATTAGACACATACATACATGCATACATATATATATATATATATGTATACATACATACATGCATACATATATATCTATATCTGTGTGTGTGTATGTGTTTGTGTGTGTGTGTGTACCAGAGGTACGCGATTTCTTAAATTTTAATGAATCTCTAATGGCTTAGTATACATTTTATTTTAATTCAAAATGAAAATGCATGTATTTTAATTTTGAGGATGCATTTTATCCTCATAGTGCTTTGTTATTAATGGAAGCCTGTAAATTTAGTTTCGAAAACTTCCACATTCGTAGCTGCTAAATAGGTTTTCTAACCTCTAAAAGATACAATACCGGTTTGATGTATGCCCGTTGAAGTGGGATGTTTCTACGTCAATTAAAACAACATCTACATGCATATAGCGGAATAAATTTGTGTTATGTACATCTGTCTTTTTATATCTCGTACTGTATCGTGCACAACGCTTATAAGCGTAGCAACAGTAGAGACCCAGACTTTCAGTTGTATAATAAATAAACAGATCAATGACCCATAGCCCATGTTTACCGTTGTATAAATGATTGCAATCAAATATGATAGACCATGATCTGCTGGAGCCTTTTGTGAAGGCAGATCCGTGTCTTGACTGTTTGGAGCTTTATGGTAATCAGCTGACTTCAAGGTCATAACACCAAAACTTCTGACACAGTACTAGACAGATATATTAAAAACTTTCGACATGATAACCGGTCGTTTAATGCAATATTTACTAGCTTATCAATGTTTTGCACTAGAGTCGAAGGCTACAGGTGCGTTGGAATTGATATTTTGATAAAGTGACAAAGTCTTGAGGCTTCATTAAATGAAATATCACATTAAAATGAAAACATTAGAAACATTAATAAGGACCAAAACTGTAATATTGTTCATCTATTTTAGACACGAGTTATGAAACAAACATCTAAGGATAAATGCCGCACTTTGGGTTATAAATGACTATTCATACTACAAAAGGTTGTCCGACATGATGTGTAAACTTGGCTGGTTTAGTCTCTAACAAGAGGCAATATATCTATACTTTACAATATTGTATATATTATTTTGGCACTACCAATACCACAATACTTCCAAATGAACAACAGGTATTTAAGATGCAAACATTCCTTAACTTTAAGATAAATCCATTCTACTAAGAATCTAAAAGTGAACCTTCGTTATATTGTAATGTTTCAATGGAATTCTTTCTCTATAGGTACTGTGGCATCACAAGATCTGGAGTGTTTTAGTTCAGCAATACGTAATTTTTTCCACAAGAAGCCATATTTGTATAGTTAGTTTTACAGGCTATCATAACCTAGCATCTTAACGTTTAAAGTCTGTTAACACTGATAGGCTAACAATTTTAACGCTTTTTAAATTCACATGCTATTAAACTTATCTTCAAATTTTCTCACGTCTCTTTTACTAAGAAACACAGACGTTCACGAATATAAAAATTGCCTCCAGATGGTGAAGATAAATCTTTTAATCATTGCTGGACGTAGCTACATTTTTTGTTGATTTTATGTTAACATTCCTACACACTGCAACCAATTCAATTACAAAAATAATAAAAGTAATAAAAACACAGTATAAAATAATGCTAATACTAAGACAACGACTGATGAAACCCATAGTATTCTATACCGTAATTATGGCAACGAAGGTTGGTTCAGAATACAACTTACGTCAGAGACTTATAACTCCAATCCAAGATATACATTTGTGTACTCGGTCGTTCTCATAGTAAAACCGCATGTTACTGCGGATAATCTCCATCATTAGCTTACCTTCGTCGTTAATTTACACTTCTTTGTTGTTTTGCACCCGAAACTGTATGTAGTTGTGTGATTTCATGTTTGGAAGAGCCAGTTGGTAATTGTACTAGCGTTGTGTGATTCCATATTTTTAAGTGTCATTCGGTAATTGTACTGACGAATAGGCAGGACTCGACAGATCGTAAGGATCTAAGTGTATGTTTTATGCAAAGTAGTACTTATTTGGATGTGTTTAAAAATGAGGAGTCCATCCATACAACTAATCTAACTGTAAATACAGATATTGATTACAGTTCATTTTACGTTATTTATTTACATGTTCATCTGTAGATCAAAGATTCACTAGTCCAAAGAGAAAACAACTCGAACCAAACATGATCTCGAAAGCGGCAAACAACGCGTATTACTGTGTTGTTTTTAAAACAATTTCCTTTAAATTATCACGTATGTCTGTCTCTCTCATGTTTAATATATTATCCATAGATGTTATCGTTAATTCCTGAACTGTACTTTGAGCATGTAGATACAGAGATACAAAATATCCCTATCTTCCTTGAGGTCAATGTGATACAGATGCTCCATATATATACCGATTACCTGGTCGAACAAGTTGGGGTCAGGTTTTAATTGTGAACCAGGTTAAATATCTTTTTAATCTGTTTGACGTAAGAAACAGTGGCCTCTGATGAATTATATTTTACTCTATTCAAATTACATTTCTCAGGCTAGTTCACAAGCTACACTAGAACTCTGTTTTATTTTCATAATGCTTACCTTTAGAATATTATATCGCTAACATTATAATACGTCGAGCTAAAATTATTGGAAATAAGTTGAACAATGTTCAAGTTTCTCTCCATTATAACATTACCTACCCATCATGCAGGATATATGCATATTTATTTGAGTGCCAAATGAAGCTACAGCTTTGACGCTACTAATTAGATTTCGTCGAAACTTAACATTTGAGCTTACAATTGTATTATGTCATTACTTGCTCTAGTCATGGCGTTTTTAGATGTTCTTTTGTTGTCAGATGGATCTTTTCTCGCTTTTGTCATAATCCTCGAATTAATCTTCTGTAGAGACGATTAGCAGTGGACACTTACTTAAAAAATACCGACGATCCGTTCTTATTCTTATTTCCTTTTCCAAGGAGCAAATAACACTAATTAGTTCAGTATTGCTAAAAGTCCCATCCCTGCCGCATAGTAACACATTTTATCATTGCATGTAGTTATCACATGTATTTTGCGGTTACCAACATCATCTTTTTAAATTAATTATTTATTTTGCTGTAAATGCTGTTTTGATTGTGTCAATTGTCCTTAAAAACGTAACTGAATTCAATTCATTTAAGGTAATGATTATTTAAAACAGAATCGATTATCATCAAACGGTGATGTACAAAACCTGCACGAGGAAAGCGCCTTATGTAGCGAAAATGACAGTAAATAGCCAACTCCTTTAATTAGTGGACAATTTCATTTACCTCTGCAGTGCACTGTGATGTGCAGTCAACACTGGAAATGCCAAGGCATGTGTGGCCTTCGGCAGACTACACGCTATTTGTGGTCTTACAAAGGCAGTCTGCAAACAAGACTGAGGTTCTAAAAGGTCATCATGTTACCGATCCTGAGCCAAAAACAATTAATTTGGACAGTGTACAGACGCCATGCAAAAACGTTGAACGATTATCGCATGGGTGGTCTAAGGAAACTCACATGACAAGGTCCCAGAAACAGAAGTTCTCACATGGGCAAGCATCCACACCCTGCTGAGATGGACATGAGACGCCAGCAGGATGTCAGACAAGCGATTACCCAATACAATCTTCTAAGGCGAATTGATGCATGGAACGCTGTTTAATTGGGGTAAAAAATGTGCTTCAAAACGACTCCTTCAAATCGTCCAAGAGACAATTTAACATTGAGTCTGAATCTAGGCAAGATGTTGCACGGGATTGGGCCATCTGGTACAGTCTTATCTGTGCCGGCTCTGTACTATGAGCTCAGGAATATTTTAGAGGCAGTGATGTAGAGCCAGTTGCGTAAAGCTCGGGTCTTCACCACTGCAGCACGTCTTCTTAGTAAAGTAAACCTAACCGGAAACATCTGTCCAGTATGTAACATACAGTTCCGAGCATGATCAACCACTCGTTTGCTCACAGAAACTAACCAAACATTGATGTCATGATCATCTTCCAACTCGAAGGATGAACAACAAAATATTTCCAAAGATTCATCATTTGACTCTAGAACGCTGTAGTTAATTCAGACAATTTTGCGGAACTTGTTATAGGTATAGCTGCCCAGATGACTCAATGCTAAGGATTAGTTCTAGTTTTTCTGCTTGAATGAGCACTTCAAACCATGTCGTAGTGTTAGAATGATAAAGATGAACACCGTAACCATTCGCCGGTGTTTGAGGAAAAAAGATTTGTCTTTCGTTACCATGAATCAAGATGTTAGTGGATTTTCTACATCGCCGGCAGATGCGTATCTTGGGTATATATCCCATTTTCGGCCTTTCTGCAATGAGATTCTTTCAGCTGCATGCAAGAGTGGTCACTGAAAGAAATATAACTGAAGTTTAATTCCGTGACAATGAATTCCACAGCCAAAAGCATTACAATATATTATTTGTGCAAACGTAAGTGATAGATTCCAAGACCAAGGGATTCTTGATATATTCACTGTGTTTGAGCTTAACACGTTTCCTACAATTGTTTATGACATGCCACAATTTAGAAATGATCACATAGACATTTTGATTGCTCATTATGGTCAACCAAGAGAAAACGTCGACGTAGTCATCAGGGCTGAATTACTGACAAAAGAAGTTTAAATGAAACGACCGTACTCGAATGTGATTCGCAGGAGAAAAATTTCAAATGCGCTTCCATTGCCGAACATGGAATTTGGCCACGCATTTGCGCAACAGATTGCAGCAAGACACAACTGCATTTCAGTTAGAATGTTGACACTCGTCATAAACGAATGAGAATAGATGGTGTTGATATACTAGACTTTGATTCAACGCCAATATTTAATAAGTAGAAGGGAAATTTAAACAGTCATCTATTTCAATAAAAACAAACTATTGAACTTTAAGTGAATGGATTTACCATAGTCCAAATGTGGCAGTGTTATGATCGGTGATATGAATACAATTCATAAGATTGCAGATACGCATGGTGCCGAAATTCGAACAAATCACAGGAATAAACTTACTGTTTGCTGCTATCGCATTATGAAACCTATGGATGGTTCAAGTAGTGTCTTCGTTTCTGTTTAATTTTCTACAATGAATTATATTACAAACCACAGATATATGTCACCTATGAAGTTTGTCGAAATGTCGGGCTGCACTCGGAATATATATCCATATATATATATATATATATATATATATATATATATATATATATATATATATATATATATATATATATATATATATATATATATAAGTATGTATCGTCAGAGAAGAGGATACAGGAGATATATATAGGTGATTGTGGATCGATATGTAGATGAAAGCAAAGTGAGACATAGACAGGAACAAAGAAAGATATGTCAGAGCAAATTTCCACCCAATATATATGTAAATATATATTACATTTTAATATATTTTTGAGATACTTCTTTGGTGAGTAATTCAATGCAAGTGTCATCGAAATTACAAAAGACTGTTTAAATATCAATGACCGCATGTTAAAATGAATAAAATGATCAAATGGTGGGATTGATAATATTGATTATTAGCAAATAATGAAAAGGCAGAGTTTACGTTTTGACAATTAAATCCATTTTTTTAAGTAGACTTGACCCCATACGTACCGTAACTGTAAGAGACATTAACTGTAAATAACAGCGAGTTTCAAATAATGACATCCTCGATTATATTATTGTGATTCATCACAAAAAATGTTGGCACATCATTACAATTCAGGCCATTGGCACATTGTTACAGGAAAGATTGTAAGCTACTACTGGGACATCAACACATTCAGTGTTGGAAATTATTTGAAATATCATTTAAGTTAGACATTCTACATTTTCACTTTGTGTTCTAGGGGAATAAATTATTTGTTGAATTTTATAAAACTTGTTGGTTTTCGCTGTATTCTATTACTTTAAAATCACATAATCGTAATATTATATTATATTATTATATTATATTATATTATATTATATTATATTATATATATTATATTATATATACGCAGACTGTGATTAAGGTTGATGTAGACGTTACTTCGTATGATAGTCAAGTCGTATGCTGATATTCCGTTTATCGCCCTACCAATAATTTCAATCATATTGACCCCTATATATGATGTTCACAGTCCGTCATGAGTTATATATGAACAGATAGGTTATTAAGCTTCTAAGGGTCAAGGTTACGCCACACAAACAGGCAGATATATCTGTACATTTCGACATTCTAACTGGTCGTCACTTGTTACACTAGTTATCTTACCAACGTGTTGCCAGATTATTACAATATCAAACGATTCAGTGGCTGCATGGGAATGTTTTCGGGTCTCAATCTGAGTGAAACTTGATCATAATTCTTGCCTCTATGTTGCGAATACACAGTAAGACTTGCTCTAGCAAACACTTGCAGAGATAGCGACATAAAAAAGCTGTCGTCAAGCAAAGACTAACACTTGAAAGTATGCAACATCATATTGGCTATAGTAAAGTAATTATATATGTTTGTGTTGTTGTCGTCGTGTTGATTTTATTGTTTTCAAGAAAATGTGCGTTATTTGTCCGTACGTTTTTGAATGATTATTGCAAAGTGCATATACTTGACCAGCCAATTTGAACGTTTTGTTCTAATACAGTTGACTTAATATTTCGGGTATGGTTGGAATTTATGTTGATCTCATAGATTTAGAGCTTTCATTCATCTCCCAAGACAAATTTGGATGACAAATTATAAAGCAAAGTCGGGTACCTGGGAACCTGGTTTTTAGAAATACTCTGCTTTGCTTCCGAAATCTTGAAGATAGCGATCTTGTCACGTAGACACGCATGTGCGAACAAAGGGTGTGTTCACTGCATTCTTAAATTCCTTTCACAAAGTCCTCTTTTCCTAATAGTATATAAAACAACAGCATTTTAATGCAAAAATTGAAAGAAATGTCTAAGCTCTTTGGAACAATTATAATAAAAAACTGCAATTATTAATAATACTTATACATATGTCAACTTTGACAATATTTAATAAATAGCGCTTGTAGGAAATTGAGATCGGTAAAGGTCTTAATAGTATTAAGTTTTAGCTCAAATTTGTATAACACATCTCGCTTAATGTGGTAATGATGACAAAGAAACTGTATCAATAAACCTTTGAAGGGTAGAATACTATCCGTCCATCCCCCAATGAACATCCACCTCTGTAATCCAACATATCAAAGTAGAAGACCAAAATCTAAGATGCTTTATTCTTACATTTGGTCACGATTTAAGTTATGCCTAAATAGCTATTCAAACTAACTGAGAAAAACACTAGTTTATATTATACTCATGTTGTACTTAATAATATATATATCATAATTACCAAGTTCATAAACATGAATAAATATCAGATATAATTTTAGTACATTTACTTTTTACTCAGTATAATGTGCTGAACAATTTCAGTAATGACCTCTTCAAAACGTTTTCTGTCCGAGAGACAGAAACAGCATGCAAACTGGAAAAACTATGTCTATCGTATAATAAAAAAGTATTATATGCAAATTGTGCTAATGTTTGAATTAGATAAACTTCTGCGAAATCCATTCTTGAAGCTACGTTACACATACAATTACTGTGGTAGACCTATTGATACTAACCCTTCTCTCTCTCTCTCTCTCTCTCTCTCTCTCTCTCTCTCTCTCTCTCTCTCTATATATATATATATATATATATATATATATATATATATATATATATATATATATATATATATACATTGTAATAAATTTGTAGTGGTTATAGCACCCCGTTTAAGGAATTCTTAGATTTGTGTGATTTTACTTGTTTGATTATTTGAATTCGGTGCAATGGAAATATTCCTTAGCCCGAAATAATTAGCCAGTTACTAGGACCAAACGTCACGGAGTGAAGTGTTAGTGAATTTCCATGATGCCATGGTCAGAAAGTAGTGAATTCAGATCCAAACCGCATGAGTGACATGTAGAGGCATAGTCTGTATTAAAATCAAATGGTGTACATTGGTGTTGTGACTGCAGTGGTAGTATTTACGGTAGGAAACCGGTAAACTACACAATGAATTAAACAAGAAGGGACTCGGCAGATACCGTTTATGTCGCCATGGGGGCAAATGTGATGTAGTTGTATTGGCGCAATGTGCCTTGGAACCATGGATTGACTGGCCTAAGGTGGCGTAGTTAAAATAGTTCCCTCGGTTAGGGGATAGTTGTAGAGTTTCTACGGCGTGAACTGCTGACGGTACGGAAAGTTGATGAAGGGATACTATGCAGATGTGTTGTTGATAGATATTTGGCAAGTTGGGAAATCTGTGGTTTTACATTGATTAGAGTAAAATGTATGTAAAGAATGGACACGTCGGGCTTTCTAATTTACAACTGAATTTGTATAGAAGTCTTTGGAAATTTGGGGTACACTTATGACTTCTACGGGAAGCGCGCCAGAGTTTAATACGGTTCAAGCAAAGACCCCTGGCTTGTAACAATATATATATATATATATATATATATATATATATATATATATATATATATATATATATATATATATATATATATATATATATAAAGAGTGAGTGAGAGAGAGAGTTTCACATTCTATCATTGTTGGTGAGTATAGGACTCGAATTATCGGATCCCATTTGAATTGTCGACTAGCAGCCAATTTTGGACCTGTCACTTCGAATCGGTTTATATCGGTCTTAAACCTGAAATAATGTGTCGTTTCTAAGCTTTATTCGGTGCAGCTGTTGATTCCCTGTCTGTCGTTTGATTATAACGATAGAAAAGTATCTATTGTTAACACTGTAAATTATATCAAGACCACCATTGTTACATTTTGTGATTTCAATACCTTAATGTTGTAATCAGAAGACATAAATTCATCAGGTTTGCTTAGGTGATGATTGTTTCTTATTATTTCTTTTCTGAACAGTATGTTGTATTATCCTGACGAGTTTCAACTGAGCTGTACTTGATTTAGATGTATAATAACTCAGCTGTTTGTACTGAATTTTCATTGCATCATTTTTGTGGACCAGCATTTTATCCAATGATGTTGCAGTGAAGGAATTTAAGGATCCGTGTCTCGTTATTTTGTTTTTACTGTGTGGTGCTGAATTTATATACTTTTTAGCAAACAACAGGTTGGATGCAGACCTCAAAAACCTCAACAAGCCTGAAATATCAATTTCACTTTAGGAATCTAAACAAACCTAAAAAATACGTCTGGAAAGCTAAATTTCAAACAAAAAGTTAAAATGTTTGAAGAATTATTAATGACTCTATCCCAACCCCACAAAATCACGTTTTCGCACACGATGTCCCGTTAGACTAGCCTAGCTGACGAGAATTTTTAGTACTTGCAGGTATTTGATTTTTTAAAACTATTTATTTTCATTGTATTTAGAAACTAACTCAAAACGTACTATATTACATTTTAAATAAATGGTATGCTCACATGGAGATAATATTTTAACTGCTACGTGCCGTGAAGCGGAAAATATTAGAGAACCATTAAAAAACCTATTAAAAACCCTCAACTTTAAATTTGTTATTTTACTCCTAACCTTGAAAGAAGTACGTTCTAAACAATGCCTCTCTAACAGCTCCAGTCCATACTGTTATAAAAATACTTTGCAGTTCTAACCTTTTCTAAATACAAATGCATTGCCAACTTCAGTGTATAATCAAAACAATAGAACATGCTACATTTATACATCTTTCTTTTAATTTCTTCGACTAGGGGATACACTATTTTCACACTTTCCTTCATCTATACAAAGATGTTCATTTAAGATACTAATATGTATCATCGCGATCCTCCTATTCCAAGGAATATGTAATATGCGTGTATAAAATCATTTTAGTTGATGGGAAATAAATCGTTAGTTCACAGTTGTATGAATTGACATTGAGTAATTCTATATGTACTTTTTGAAAATATTGTTGTTTTTTCCCCACAAACAGTACAACTATTATTACCTGAAATCAGCACAGTAGTGCAGTAGACCTATTAGTAAAAGTTAGATTATAAGTTCACACTTCTATAAAAGAATTTTAATGTTACAAAATCTTAATTCATACTTGAATAATGAATGTTTATTACATATGATTTTACTTGCAGTCAGTCTTACCTGTAAGAAGAAAAAGATAAGGAGAGTAGAACATCTTTGGTCATAAATATGTGGAGTATACATTTTGACTTCTAGTCATACAGGGAACATCATAGCTGAAACCTTTTCTAGAAAGAAACAAAAATGAACGTTCCTTAATGTAGCTGTTTGCTAGGAAGCATTCTACTCCAAAATATTTCCAAAACTAGTACTCATTGGGGTGGGTGGTGTATGTTTGGAACACATTTCATTCTACCCACATATTTAATTCACAGAGGGTAAATCCAGTATTTATTTCTCCTGCTCTAACGGAAGAATACAAAATGTGTTACTCATACAGCAATATCGTTGTTAATTGTAGGGTTAAAACAAATACTTATATTTTGTTATATGTAAATAGCCATTAGATTTATTGCATTTATATTGTTATAGCAAGTGTCTACCGCAGGAAAGAGACGCATTGTTTTGAGGCAGTCCTTCATCACTCTCGCTGGCAAAACATAACTTGTAAACAATATATCTAAAACAACTAATAAGTCAGACAAAACCACACTGGATATTTATATATCTTGAGTAGGTTCAAAGACTCGATTTGGTTCTGATAACTGACTTTTTTAATTACCTGTATATTGTTTGTTTTACATTTTTGCCTCCGACCTTTTTGCGCAAGCATTCAAAGCATCGTTAAGAAAAATAACTTCAGGTTAACAAATGGACCTTGGTATTCTTTTTAGCCTACCTGTTTAGACTTTCGTGCATTTCTAGTAATTGTTGCTCTATTTTTACACATTTTGAACATTTTGGACTTGGAACTGTTTAACATAGATCTTATAAGGTAGATTAAGCTAAAATCACTTGAGATATAGAAATGAAATTTATTAGGCGTATTAATTATATATTGATGATTTGATAATAATTTCAAGCCATTATATCAGTTTGTTCCATGTTTTAAACTATTCTTGAACTTTTGGACTAAAACAGTTGTTGTATTTTCATTGTAAGCATTGCGTCAACACAAAGACAAGAACCATTTAGCTAAACCAGGTCAGTTCAGATATTCAAATGTATTGTGTAGGTTCTAAAATCTTTTTAGGTTATGGTGACTCGGTCCCTATGTTTTAATTTAGAATGAGACTTAACGTTATTTAATAAACTACTTATTAGCTTGGCTAACAAGCAATCACTAACGGTCTGGTCGACAAATTAAATGTAGTAAGCATGTTTTGTAATACTATACAGATCACATGAATAAGATTTTAGGCCATTATAGCAATTGCTCCAGAGTGTAAACATTTGGTAGCATTTTGAATGTGGCTTTCTTTTGAAATCAAATACAGATCAATTTGAAAAAAATCAAAAATAACTACATTATATTTCATGTTATTATAGAAGTGTTTCATATACTTTACTTCAAGCCACAAAACTGCAAAATCAGGGTTTGGTATGCTATGTAACTAACAACATTCCTTTTATTTTGCCTTCTCGATTCTTCCTTTTCATAAATAACGTACCAGTAAAACAGACAAATACTATCATCACGTGGAGGGTGAAGACACGTTTGCTTTTGAAAAACTAAGTGCCAGCAATTGGATCCTCTGACAGATGAATGAATTACATCCCAAATTTAGCTGTCGTTAATCGAAAAATCTTGGTCATACATACCCATAGATAGATTTTTCTGCATCAAGCTGACTAGTACATGCAGTCAATTTGCAAAAATGCATGTGTATTAACCCAAATAAATAATTTTCACCTGTGCCCTAAGTAGCTGATAGTAACCTCCATTTCAAAAGCCTTGGCTATGTTTAATGTTTTGGTGGGAAACTCTTTCATAAGGCAATCTTTTTAAACCTTAAGCTTATATTGACATCACATGCCCCTCTGACTTGATAAAGTTTGAACATAATGTTGATTTATTGTAATAGGCTCTCTTTCCCAGGGAATAACAACGTTACCATCACCAGGGTCTATGGCCATGTTTGTTAAACCGAAGCTTGCACTGACTTCTTGTGCCCCTGAGGCTGTGTCGAACATAAGCTACTACGGTACATTCTAATATGCTCCCCCTTCATGGGAAATACATCTAAACCATCACCAGGGTCTAACATGCAAGTGCCATTTGCTTGTCTGCATTTTGGTGTTAGCTGCACCTCATTAGGGAAGCCCAATGTGTGCAGACAGTCCGAGACATCGATGAAGGTAAGTTACTCACTTGTACCTATTTTTCCTAATTTATGTTATTTAAAGCTTCCATGTTTAAAAATTTAACTCGACTGATGTTTTCGCTGTTGGGATGTGCAATAAAATATTTAAGTCTTCATCTCGAAATCAGTATCCCAATAATTCATGCAAATTACCGTTAATAGGGTACACTGCTTAAAGTGTTCATTCTAGATCATTCATCGTTGCATATTGATAAAACTGATGAGAGGATCACTCTAGAGAAGCACACCTTATAACATCCAGAATAAGTCATGTGACATATTTTCCCAATTGCTAGTAGAACCATCAGCCTCTGTATTCATGTCTCTGTTAATCAGAACAGTTATACAGAAACTTAATGTAAGAAACTGAAAAAAAGAAATAATTTTGTTTAGGTCAAGAGGAGAAAAAAAACATAATTATGTTCTTTTCAGTCTGTTGCCCATTGGACTTTATGGTGATTTTATAAATTCTTTCATATTTGGTACATCACTGCATTAAGTATAGAGGTACAGTTAATGCAAATGCTGTACTATTTCACATCCATATCATTTTGCAAATGAGCTGTATCAAGACAACTTTGGAACCTAATCTCATATAAAGATATACAAAATGTGTAAAGCATCAATTATTTTTTGCCTTGATCTGTTTGTATCCGCATTATAAAACCACGACTGTGTAGATTGTTTACAGATTTTAGTAGGGTAATGGTTGATGCATAAAACAAACTAAATATGTGCTAAATAAACATGTTCTGTGCTGCAATAAAGAACAGCTGAAATGTAGCACTAGCAACGTGTGTACAAGGTACTGTCAGCAATTAAACACAACAGACCGCCGATTTTTTCTCATCCCTAACGCTAATTATTGTATTAATTGTTCCGGATCTGTATGTCCTTTTTAACACATTCCCTCCGTAAAACTAAACACGGAAGGATGCATCAATTGATCTAAAGTTTCACTTGTCATTTGCTACCGTAAATTTATTTGATTTGTATCAATACATATAAATATCGAACTCGTCCACATATCATTCATTTCATTAATATTAGATGTAATCAGTTCCAAATTATTATCTCCAGTTCACTATTTTTAAAGTATTTGTACTCTCATTTTGGTAGCGATAAAAGAGATAGATTTTGATATTCTTGGTATTGATTTTAAGACAATTATTTATTCTTTAAAATTTGAGCATTATGCCATGTTTGTGAGGTGTGTATTTTGGCGACAGTGGAGAGTGCGTAATGAGGCATTGATGCTGACTCCAAAGTGAAATATGTCGCCCATTGCACATCACTTTTTTATACTGTCCAACCTCTCAAAAAATGTTGGATAACCTATGACGAGGATTTAACCATGCATTCATTGTTAGAGGTACTTTAGATTAACATATGATTTATTAAGATTTTGACTCAGTGAAACGTTCAGTAGAAGAAACTAATGTAGAAATCACATAGGAAAAAATAGTTGTGATCTTAGTCCAGATTGAGTGTCCGTTGCCATTTTGTTTTAGGAAAGGTCAAGGATGACAAATGCCCGTACCACTCGTAATTATATGCATCTTTAAGACGGTTGACTAGTTTATTGTGTCTGCTTCCTTTTTCCACCCTTGCATTGTCTGCTTGAAACCGTAGTCAAATCCATCTTTCTGTATCATTCTGTGTTTGATATGCATCAGTCCTGTGTGTATATCTTTACACATGAGCTAATGATAACTGAATGAACACTAAAGATAATCAATCATTAGCATTTGGATTTACACCCATGGTTAACATCCTGCACATAGGTCACATGTTCAAGGATGTGTATTATGCAAATAGCATCATCTAACGGTACTTTGATCTCGCATTACAGGAATTTCGAAAACAGGTCTCTGTGCGGACGATGTTGTTGAAAGGGGAAAAAAATCAGAAATTTAGCGAACAACAACAATAGTAACATTAAAGATAAACAATAACAAGATACAACACAATAATGCGCACACGACATCAATAACTATATAAACAATCACAGTAACTGCAGCAACTGCCATCTTTTATTTAAATATAAAGAAATGAAATCCGCTTAATGTGTTCAGATATGTTTAATTCGTACGATAATATTAATTATGCTTGTGGTTATCATAATAACGATGATGGTTATTGTTTTTATTATTATTATTATTATTATTATTATTATTAACAAGGAATTTCATTTATGTTTGTACCACGCTTGAGACAAAGCTTTTAAAAGTCAAATGTTAATTACATTATGGATTGCTTAAAATATTCTTCATTTTTGTGAAGATTTTGCAAATGTAAAAAAACAAATTTATCAGGCTGCCTTGTGCGATATACACTTTAAGTGATGTTTCTCATTATCTGGTTGAATGTGAAACATGGGATTCATATACATTTGTAAAAGAAAGAACTGACTTGCGTTCTGTTAGATTGCAGAAATACTGTCAGAAAAATATGGCTTGAAGGAGAGTGGTTGTTAACAATAGTGTTCCTTTTTTAATGATAACACAAATGCACATGCCTGCACAGTAAGCATGAGATCTTCAAGAGTATAAATGGATACACTAAATTTAATTATAAAATGTTTTTACTATTATGTATGTTGTTTGTTTTTTTTTTGGTTGTTTTTTGTTTTTAATTTTTTTTAAAAAAAATAAATACACACAAAAATCAAACAAATACTACAGGTTTCCTATGAGACTTGACAGCATGTCCGGATTAACTCGAAACTATCCGATCAGATACAAGCAAGTATCAATCCAATGGCGTGAACTATCATGTGATAAACCATCTATAAATATGAAAAAGACTTTAACTTTTATATCCGAAATACTACCAGAATGTAAGAACCCGAAAATACAAAGAAATAAAAGTTATTTGTACAAATACCGTATTTATTATTTAAGTGTCCGAATGTTCTGGACTCCATTCTACTGTAATCAAATATGTTAATGAAATTATCTTTATTTGATTGAGAGGTCCATTTGATCTCCATGTGAGCTGGAATCTGCTATATAAATTTGAAATACCATTTGTCATGGAAAATCAAAAGAAAAATCGCCTTTATCTCTTAAGTGAGAAGTTTCACACACAATTGTATCATTATTCATCTACCTCGGTTTATATGAGCGATGATGATTTCAGTGTGCTATTATTGGAAGATTCCAAGTGACGTGCATGTACCTCACCTAGCTGTATTTTTCTATCAGCCAATGCCTGTGCAGGATTCCATTTAGTGCATTGGATTTGTATAGGATGTGGGAGCGATCACAGCCATGGCAAGTGATAATATTGGAAAACTGGTTGGCAGTCATACCTGCAAATTCTTAAGTAGGTCATACGAGAAGGGAAGAGTTTTCTTGCTATTATATAAGGAATATTTAATATTTATAGATAAACTGTATGCAGCGATAGAAGCTCTTCTGCATTCAACATTTAGGCATCTTTGCTAAGTTTAAATATTAAATGTAATTTAATATTAAATTCCTGCCAATGTCTGCTCTTTCCTGTAATGTTTATGTAGGTGACTTACATCATTCAGAACATATTTCGAACGATAACTCGTCCTAACATGAAATGTAGTACTTTATCTGATAGGTTACTAAAATTAAGTGGACATAAATTCCGAACGTAATCAGAATATGAACCTTTATCCATGGCACTCAGATCTACCTATTTTCAAATAGTCTCACTTTTAATCAGGTTAATGTACTTTACCGTCATCAGTTATTGATACAGTCCACTGAAGACAAAGAAAACATTACTTATGGTCAGGAAACTAAGCGAAAAATGTCTGGAGGTCATTTTCACACCCAAATTAGATTGAATAGAATTGCAAAATCCCTTTTGTATCTCACCTGCAAAGTAACTTTATGTTTTATGTTGACAACTGTATTATCCAATAACATCTTTTGCATAAAGTGGATAGTTGAATAATATAGATTGTACTTTCTCCATAGAATTATTTTTTTGGATCAGATAAAAATCAAGATTAGCTTATCAATAAATAGATTTGACCATCACTGATATGAGGTCACGCTCTTTAGACCTTTTGATTCACCAATCAATTTACAGGTTTTATCCTTTTGATTCACTAATCAAATTGCAGCATTCATACTACTAAGAGTGGAAAACTTCATTTGGAACATATCTTTTGGTAATTCTCCCTAACATGAAGTACAACGATATATCAGACAGGAAAATACAATTAAGTGACATGAAATTCAAAGAACACCATAGCATGTCAGCCAGATGCACTTTTTCTCATATATTCTGAAAAGTTTCGGTGTTTCTCTTTAGTAGGAGCTACATCCCAAACTGGAACTACTCTTAAAGGAGCTCTACTGTAAAAACATGGTAAAATATTAAGTTCCAGAAAACTATAGGGAATTGTAGACCTTATTAACACAGTCTTTTGACCCTCAAAGTAATGTCAAACATTTTGGTTTATATAGACAATCGAGGTCAATTTCAACATTTGAAAACAAAACGCCAATGTCGTTTTTGCGTTCAATAAGTAGAGGTGTACATATTTGAAGAACTGTGGCGGTTTCTGTAAAAGCTGATGATTCCAGTGATTTCATCCAGTGACGTCATCCCGACCGAACCTATAAGATGAGAGCTGGAAGAATCTGTGAACCTTCTTGAATCTGTTAGCGAAGATTCGGACGCTCTATCTCCATGAACGGCAAGGACTCCGCCGCTTATCCATTGATTGTTTTAAAGAACTTGGCTGAAGTTAGCCCAAACGCCAAATGGGTCTGAGATTATGTTGCGACCGTCACAGAAGGGATGGAAGTTATCTTCCCCTAACGCTTTTTGGTGTCCAAGACGGGGGCATCAGGCAACAATGATTCTGCATGCCTAAAGAATAGCGTGTCCGATGGATCCGTGCTTCCCTCCTACCAATATTCCTAGAGTCCATGAAAGAGTGAATACTTTCGGCTAACGTAGCCACCTTATATGGCAACGCAACCACCAAGTAACTGTCAAACCATTAGGCTCTGCTGAAGGTGTTTCCGGTTGCGCATGGGCGAATTGTTCTGAGAATTGGCTGATGATCCATACAAATGTTACTCTTACACCCCACGTAAAAGAAAGAATTACACATTTCCTTTATCCCCGGCTAAAATAAATGCTTCGTCTAGAAAGTTTTTATTGAAGCTTGGGCAGATGCTAATTCTCCGGTAGTGTCATATTTGGCCGTTGATGGCGAGCCTGGGCATGAAAGAGGGTCGACTGTACTGTACAGTAACGGCCGCCTCAAATATTCCTGTCATCCATGTTGTAAACGTTGTCCCAGTGTAGACTGATTCAAATCCAGGACAAATCCATAAGAATAGTTTGATGCCGAGGACCTAAATCCATTTTCGTTCCTCAAATAATGTTAAAGATTAAATGCAGCATCTGCACTGAAAGGAATGCATATCTACAGGCGTATCAGTTATATAAATGACGCCCTAACTGACACAATGTTTGATCACAAGCTCCAACTCAGTCATCTGATTGGTTCAACATAACAATGTATCTAAATTTAGTTAGTAGCTTATTAACATATATTGTCTGCAATAACATCATGTCTGGGCTAAGAAACCATGGTAGACAAAGAGGGGCCCAGCAAGGGGCCAGAGAAGCATGCACTGTGTATTACTTAAACTACATTTAATCAAATAAATTATAATATTGCAAGCATTTCACGTAGAAACAAGAAAATGTGAAAATTTTACTTTTCATTAACATGATAAATTCTTTCTTAAATATTCAACACAAATCATTTCTTTGACATATGTGAAATACTATTTTATATCTGTTAATAAAGACTTTTTGTTATGTAAAATTTCATTTTACATGTGAAAAAAGTAACTTTCCTATATGTAAAGCCTCTATATTTCATATGAAAAATTCATTTCACATATGAGAAACACCTTTTCACATGTGAAATAGTATTTCGTAACGGATCAAATAGGAAATAATTTAAAATATCATTTACATTGTGTTATGTATATTTATTTTATATTGTTATTTTGGCTACTGCCTGTCACTGTTGGTAGAGGTTTGGCACACATGGCTTTGTATTTTTTTTAAGGTATTTGCGAAAAATTTTGTTCAATTCCTAACCTTGTTTACGAGTCTTATATGTTCTGGAAGGAAACTTGATGACAATATTTTCGAATTTTCCATTAGTTTTTCAGAAAATGATTTTGCGATATAGTTCATGTGGGGATGTATATGAAGAGGCTTTTGTAAAGAAAGTCTTCATTCCAATTTTAAGTTCAGTCTGTAGAACCACTTACTGTTGTACACGGATATAATTTGAGCTGAATTAGTTATTTAAATTAATCACTAGAATTCTAAAGTGCTTATTGGGGTTTTGGACTAAAACACTAATTTGAGATTATTGTGGATTCATTCAAAGATATTGTTTATATCATTGTGGTACATCAAGACATTCAAGATTATTGTAATACATTCTGAATGTAGTTTGCTTTTGAACTTGTTATAGATTGTTTAACAATATCTTGGATTTAATTCACAATACTGTAAAGCTCCTCTTAGATTTTCACATTGTGTCTTGGAGAAATCAACGATTTGTTGATTTTACTAAACTTTTTATTTTTCTACTTTCTGTCGCATAGTTTAAAACCATAGATTCTCAACAATTGAAGTTGTTGGTAATCTACAAAAGAGAATCACCTTCTAAAATCTAATTTGGAAAACATGTCAAATTATCAGTTTGTGTTAACTAATTATCTACATAGTCTTCCTGGACTAGCAATATTTGGAGTAGTATATATTTCAAAAGTATTGACATTTAAATCTCTCTGACTTTCTCGATGGATACATTGATTAATTTTGTATGGACTACGAGACGAAAGCATAGAGACATCTTTATCACAGTGCTTCTTCTTTGCTTAATTTTACCCACTTGTTCCTCCTTTTCGCCCTCCACAAATTTTTCTCCTGACAAACATTGTTTATTAGCGTCAAAGGAGCTTTTTTATTTTTACTTATTATTGCTGTATCCGAGAATGGTACCTATTTTCAACGCTATATCACTTGGTAACACTATATTAGAACTATGCATTGAATATTTTATTAATTATTGAAAATTTAACTACAGTGCTTTCATATTTGTTGTACTCTTGCCGTTATAATAATAGCTTATTTTGTATGTAGACAGAGTCCGATGATGTCTAAAGAAACTATGTATTACATGTTCTGATGTGTACCTGTGTACTTAAATTTTCCATAAACACTTTGAAATTATAGCGTATTGACCATACATTGCCTGTAATAGAATTCATATAATCAGCTTGCAGTGTTCAACAATTATCAGCAATACCTCACCGACAATTATATCTATGTCTGAAAGCAAGTGACACAAAAACAGACGTAGATATATATTCTTCTGGCACTTTATCAATCAAGTAATTGGAGTTCTTTTTCCCTTGAGGTATCACCCTTCATGCGGTCTTTCAATGTTAACAATGCTGCAAATCAAATTAAACTGTTTTAAATCCGTAATGTTTTCTTCATTTTCAATGCGTTATCATAAGGCGAAAAAAGTTCTTTATTTGCATTAACAGACCATGTCTCTAATCTAATATTGTATACTAATTTCGCTACCTGTGGAACATTTATGTCGCTGTATTAAATGCATTAGTGAGATGGCAAACCGGTTTCCGCCATTCATACCGACAGGTTGAGCTCAAACATTCGCATGACACACTGATCTGAATCGTATCATATAGTCTTCAATGTAAAGAGATAGGTTTCGAACGTGTACTTAATCGCCTGCATGTGAATAAATCTTTTTATCATGCCAGTAAATTTTAATCTTCAATGCTTCATTAATAATGACTTTGCTAAGGTGGGCTAGTCAAATAAATTTATTAAGCTGTTACGAGTCTTGGTCTTAAAACCATGCAAAGAAATTGAAACCAACAATTTAAATAAATTTTAACAAATAATGTATTTCTTTAAGTTACAAAGAGAAAATTAAATGTACCGCTACAGTAATGTAAATTAAATCCCAAATAATCCTAAAGGTCCTACCACAAGTCCAAACGTATTTTCTGTTCTGAATGAACTCAAATAATCCTAATGTGCCGATGTACCATAATAATGTAATGGAGAATGTTTTTTTGCAATAACTTCTCAATAATGCCAAAGTAGTGTTTTAGTCCAAACACTCAAAGAGCACTTTGAAATTCCAGTGAAAAATTTAAACAAATATTTAATCAAGAATTATATCTGAACAAAGCTGCAAACTCTGATCATATACTCCCAAAGACTGATATGAAATCGAAATGAATACTTGTTTACCAAATATCCTTGATATATATATTTCAGGACACCTATGTCGCAATTGAATTTTCAGCAAAACCCAAATTTCCGATTGATAATTCCACCAAATCGTAAACAAGTTTGCTTTGCAGAAACTTCTAAACTAGTAAACAAGGTTAGGCCTTGAACACAAATTTTAGTAATTATCTTAAAACATGACGAAAGTCGTGTATCCAAAAGCTCTATTTTTACAACCCTCAATCATGGACTAACATTAAGTACAAGATAAAATTTAAGTATACATAACAAAGCTGAGCTACAGACCAAGGTGAAGGTGCTGTGCTTGTTTTTGTTTATTTATTTTTATAACGTATGACGTAAATTGCTCCATGATAATGTGCTTATCAATCCCATCTGTCTTCATATATGAAATTGGTTTTTCTTATGCACATATGTTGAGCCTCTTGTATTATCGTTCCAAATGAGTTTGAATACCAATCTTTTAATTTCGTCTATTGCAAAACTAGAGTAAGCGCATGTAATTGACGATATTTGGATTTTTTTATTTCATTTTTCTCTTTGCATGAGTTGTTTTCTTTGGAAATGTGTTCATTTTACAACGATTGTTCCTTTATAACTATTTTGTCGTGCAGTTTAAGTTCACCAAGTTCTTGACGTTTGTAGGAATTCTTTGTGACAAAATGTTATGGACGTGCTGAAATCGTTTATTTAAATATGTTGTCCAGGAGAAATGCATAGTTGATTGAATATATTTACGCATAGCTGCTGTTCCTTCTTCAAACGAAGTTTGAAAGAAGTATAAATACGCAAGTGATGGCATCAACGTCTGTCACTTTCATAACATTCATCTTATTCAGGATCTAGTAAACCATCTTACAGTCATTTAAACTGTATTTGCTTGGCAACCTCTTTGATGTAGTTTGAATCAACTTCACATACCTCTATTTTGTTTATCTTTATTTTATCTATGATGTTTTCATTACTTTATTAATATACTGCTTTCATTGTAGATGACTTATCATGTTATGAATTTGTTTCTCCTATCAGATATTTGAGATAGTGTTTACTGTCATATTCCTAACTCCTTTCACTCATCAAACTGCATCATTTTAGGCGTTATGGTATTTTATTGTACAACGTTTAATTTGCTCCTACAATTGATTAAACATTGGTGTGATCACATAATTAACTGCACTTTTAATTATCGCAGTGAATATCTCTTAAATACAGTTTCTCTTAACCATTTGAGCGGTGTAGAATCATCCAGAGAATGCATTATATTTGGCAACTTTTGCCTTTACGTGTTATCACCGGGCGAACAGAAAACTCTGCTATAAAAAGGTTATTGTTTTAGACAATTTCCATAATTTACTTAAATCGTTAACACACTAAAATTACTTAGGATGTATTTCTATTGTTTTCATTTCATTGCTAATTAAAAACGTCACTTGGTATAATGAGAGACAACGTGCTGATTTAAATATATCATCCATAAATTATTTATCTCTTTTGTATTAATTGTTGCAGATTGAAATTGCTATATTTACTAGATCTTCGAAAGTTATTGAAATTTCGCCGAAAATACAAATTCTTATATTTTCCTACATCAAATACGCCTTGTTAGAACTTCACAGTCTAGATCATCAAACGATCATTGTTATCAGGGTTTATGTCGTTGAACGCGATATGTAAATCTGCATCATTACTGAACATTGTTTGTTATCGTATTTCGTATAAAAACTCGACATATCAGAATTATGATTCTCTGCACGTTTCAGAACTGGCTTTGATTACAATTTTGTCCCATCCAAACTTATAAGCAAATGCACATTTCCCCTTGATGCCAATATTGCTGTTGCTATGATAAACTCATTAAAATTAACATTTTTTGCGCTTTCTCTAAGCGGTACAAAAGGTCGACAAGTACAAGTGTGATATCCCAATCTGGACCCTTTCATCGTTTTGTTTGGTTGACTTCGACTTCGGCATCTCTACTTAGACGTCCCTGAGCATAGTAAATACTCATCCAAATTAACTCTTGGCGGTAGTTAATCTTTTCTGCATGAATCATAAAGATAACGCTCTTGGCAGTGAAAAACTTACAGTGCGACATATACTTAATCATTGTTGCACTTGATTGCGGTAAATTTGCGCCACGTATCGCTATTGCATGTCTGGTAGTTTATGAATACGTACACGTGGTAGATAGTTTATTTGGAAGGGTCTACAGAAATGGGTGGATGGGTGGGCATTTCAATAATTTATTGTATACTTGCATATAACATTATTTACGATACCATACTATATAATGTTCACAATGAATACACCAGAAAGGATAAACCAACAAAGCGAGTTTTTTTTATTGTTTTGTTTTGATTTTGTACTTGGTAACAAGTTCATCCAATAGCATCCCACCATTTGTATTGGACGTGTATAAAGCATAGAGACTCGTATGCAACGGGAAGAGAGTAGCAGTTGCTTTAGATGAGACTTAGTTTTGAAACCTAGGAAAGAAACATTGAGTAGCAAGACATTATCCCATCAAGTCTGACAATGAAAATTATATGTGTTTTTCTGCTGCTTCTTGTTCGACACTGCCTCAGTATCCTAGATGGCATGACATGTAGTGACGTTGGGGCAGTCAAATTACGTCTGGAAGAAGAAAAAGAGAAACGTATTCTGCTGGAAAATGATGTAGAAATATTGATGCTAAAAGTCGCAGATCTTACAAGAACTGTAGGACAAAAAAGGGCAGGTAAGTGTTAGTTCTTATACATCGTAAATACATATTGGAAAACATTACTTTGAACAGCCGTAATTTCAAATGTCACCTATGGCTATTTATATCTGAAAATTGGTTCTTGAAAAGAACACGCCTATTACTCATATATGACTGTATAGAAGGTACGATTTTAGACTGGTTGTCTGTATCAGACGAATTCAATCATCAGTGAAACTTCTGCATCTGGAACTAAAAGATATGCAGTACACGAATGTTATCTTATTTGATTCATGTGTTTCTCAATTCCATTCCATCAAACTTACACGATCACCAATTGTTCAGTTATTATTTCCAACCCAGAAGCTTTTTTTGATAACTATTGATACAAGGAGAAGAAAGTTGAACAGAATTTGACAAGATATAAATGATCTTAAAAGACTGCTAAATAGTATACACAAGGCAAATATGCGTCATATAACTGATCTTGTTTCATGGGCAGGACATATATGCATGTTCTGTTTAATATTGCCCATGAACTCCACTCACCGTCTAAAGTGAGTTAGTTAAAGAATTCACATTACAAATTTATCTACTGAATTCATTCCCATATTTCAAGATAAGTACGTGTAAGTAGTCACCCTTACATTGCCGACGGTTTTCCTTTTTACGACTCTGTGGTCTTAAACTAGGTAAAAGGAAGAATCGATACCAACAAGTTTATTTAAATTCAACAAATGCATTATTTCCTTAGCATACAAAGTGAAAATTCAAAAGATGCTGTATTGTGAATTAAATCCCATAAAACCATAAATGTTCAGTCACAAGTCTACGAGTATAGACTGTTCCGAATGAATTCCACAAATTTTGATTGTCCTAATGTTCCAAGAGTCTTAAATGACTTGATGTACCGCTCGTTTTGAATATATTGATATATTATTAGTGTTAAATATGTTGATGTACCAATAGTATTAATGTTTTGTACCCGTTGTGTAGAAACAGTCAACCTGACTTAATCACACAAGTTTCATTTCCCAATGAAATTCATCTACGCCCACATCTCCAATATCAGCACGCAATGAAAGATATTTCGTAAACCTGTTTTGTTATATATATATATATATATATATATATATATATATATATATATATATATATATATATATATATATATATATATATATATATATATAATTGCAAATTTGCACTTAAAGATAATGAACATTTACTGAAAAAAAGAAGATATCAGACATATCTTGTTATTCACTAGCTCCTTGCTTGTTTCACATTTTGTATCAACGCCCAATGCCTGTTTTGTAAAAGCTGTTTTTTTCCGCTATAGGTTTAGAATTACTATATTCACATTTGATGCTGATTAATTGTTTTTGAAGTTCGGATCAGTAACAGAAGAAACCAAATGAAACTAATAATCATTAATAATTTTATCTCTTTTTTTATTGTCATAGCTTGTATTAAGCCTCTGAGGCAATAACCTTCAAACGTTCGATAATTATTCCTAGCGTGTCTGGTTCTTTTGCCACAACTTTTATGGATTATTTCCTTTTAAGCAGTGCAATGTCAAGTCCATTTCATTTATTTTGCAAATGCTGCTAAGAAAAATGCTCAATGTTTCTTAATTGCACACTCTTGTCCATTCAGTCAAACAACAAGGGAGCAAAAAGACCGATCGATTATTTTAGTTGAAACAGTTCGCTCGAACACGTATAGAAGCGTGAATCATCTTTAAAAAATGATCTTAGGTCAGATCTCAAATTTCTCTTATCAATAATCTAATATTGGGCTCAGTTATGGTTTAAATGTAAATTTCTTTGATTTAAAATCCCAAGCTTCTTTGAACGATGTGTTGTAACGCACTGCCCTTTTTCTATTTTGTATTTCAAATATATTTATTTGAAATCTAATACTCATCAATGTCTATAACAGGAATTGTTAACTTAGTTCATGTTTCCACTTGCAGCACATACCATCCATTTTCTAGAGGGTCGTCCTTTTAGTCTTTACATTTGTTTGCAGCATGTCAGTTTGCAGCTTGGTATTTCCATTATTACATTTCCTAGTTAGAATGGACATTGATGCTTTTCACTCCAAGGATCAATATTATCATTCCACAAAAGTAATATTATCATGAATCGACGACAGTTCTAATAGAAATATAACTGATTGCGTTAGCTTACTCATCTGGCAGCATAACTGATATTTACATCAAAGCGTTAAAACCTAATAGCTGTTTTGTAGAAACACTATTGTTTTCTCCTAATTTGAAAGCTCTCTATTTGGGCAATACAGAAAAAGCTTCTTTATCAAAATGCCATTATCATCAAACTATTTGTAAATCAGTAAACCATTGAAATATGTAACTGCAAATTTAACATATGAACCAGTACTATGCTTACTCAAATCTACATTTGAGAAATTACAAAAATACACTGAGAAGCTATATCATAACAAACATATAAATAAATCTGAGATCTTGAAGTACATGTCCTTGTACTGTTTCCTAAAATAGTGTTATTATATTTTATGATTTGACAAAAGAGTCGTCGCGGTAACTGTCTTTCATTGTTGATTTCGTTCTTCAAAATTCTCGAATATATATATATATATATATATATATATATATATATATATATATATATATATATATATATATATATATATATAGTGCGTTTCCCTTTTGTCCATGATTGTAGCTTGTAATAGTCAGTCATTTGTAAACAACATATTAGATTACAAACTATTGTCCATGATTGTAGTATCTACTTTATGATAAAATTCATAAACAAATTTACATGGCCTTTTGCCATATGAAAACGATCTCATAACCCATATCTTACGTTATAATATAAGGTTGTTGTAATCAAATCTGATCATTCCCATTTTGATATTAGTCTTTGTGGCATCATAATTAATTGTGTTCAGATATAATTTGAGGGGAATTATTTATATAAATTATTCATTGGATTTACAAAGTGTTCATTGACATTTTGGGCTAAATATTTCTTTGGGATTATTTGAATTCTTTCAATGACATTATTGATTATATCGTTGGGATTCAGCAAGACTCTTGGAATATCGGCATATTCTAAATTAGAATTCATATGCTATATTCGATGCTGTTGGACTTGTTATAGAGTATTGAGGGTTGTTTGTATTTAATTCATAATACTATAAGTTACTGTTAAATTTTAATTGTGCAGCTTAGATAATTGCATTATTTGTCGAAATGCAAGTATTCATTTTACTTTTCCTGTTACTTAGTTCAAGGCCATAGAGTTGGAACACCTGTTTGAATACTTTGAATACAGCTTCAGTGTTGACTACAGTCCATGGACGTGTGGTTATTTATAAATGATGAGCGATCCAAACATTTTCTGATTTTGTAAATTTCAACATTACTAACTAGATGAATAAATTTCGTAAGAAGTGAAAGTTCAGATGGTATCTAAGAAATGACTATTGTTGCCCTCTCAAAATCTTAAGAGAATGAAGGAAGAATACATAATATGAGACGCACACATATATGTAATATTTATGAATTTCGTATTCAATCATTCAACAGCCTCTTATTTGAAGAAATATTCAAACATTGGTTTGGAAAATTATAAGCATTTAACTATCAAGGTAGAGCTACATGTTAATGTTCGCTTCTAAAATATGTTGCAGAAATGATCAACAAACGTAGACTCCTAACATCGCAATTGTCAAGTCTAATTACTAGGCCACTCAAAATCCGCCGCTCTTTCCATCAGAAGATAAAAATACAATACATGGTTGTATGATTGTGAGGCATCTACATACCGCTGCGAAGTTATCTACCAATTTACCATTGAGAGAGAGAGAGAGAGAGAGAGAGAGAGAGAGAGAGAGAGAGAGAGAGAGAGAGAGAGAGAGAGAGTATTCGAGAAGGGAGATCAATGCATTTAAATTAGATGATCCATTAAAACGTCAAAATAAGATGTTTACATATATGAAAAGTACAATATTTTGTTCTAGGTCGGAAGTATTGTAAATGTTTGTGCATTCTTTGCACACATACTGTCGATCAGCTTACGAATGATCTTATCGGAGTTTTCATATGCCGCTTAACTTCAGAGTGACATGTTAACCTTGACTGGGGCGTTTCTTATAACAAGTTAGACTCGATACATTGAGATTACTTATCTTACTCAATTTGTCCTCTTCATAGTCAAAGTGAGTTATACAAAAAGAGTAAGCTGTAACATATGATTCATGTACCATATATTCTATACTATTTGCTTGACCATGAAGTGAGCTGTGTGCCAATAAACACCGGCTTGAAATGAAGATTGTGAGTAGGAGGACACAGGACTTTTTTCAAGTGGTCACACATGATTAATAGTTTCTCCTGAAACAATACTTATTTCTTCTTCCTTTGAAATACTCGGGTGATTTTGTAAGCTTATTTTAAATTGTAGATAGTTCTCTATGGATGCTGTCCAAGGTCAGTATCTCACATGTGAAGATGATGCTGTAGTGTTTGAATTAATGTGTGTACGTGATATCATATTTTCCCTATAGAGACTTAATTCTGATCAGTATAAACAATTGCAGTGTATTCTCTATACTTATTTTATACGTCGTCAACTTATATTACGCATATATGGATTAGACAAATCAGCAGATCACATGACAATCGTCATGATTTGTGAGTGAGATCAACACAGATGCACGTTTCTTTCTTCTTTGTTTTAGTTTGTTTCTATTTATTGATTGTAATGTATAAATTATGATAGGAATGGAAGTAAATGAAATGGAATCAGAGAATCATCAGAAATAAAATCTAAACTACAAATGGATAAGACAACCATCAATAGTTTTTCATAACTTTGACCTAACTATAAATACAATCTTATGAAACTTAAGAGAATATGGAAAATAAAAATAATAATGTAGCATGACCACGTTTACGTTTGACGTGAGATACAGTGAAACACTTGTTACGTATATGTAATTAAATTACTTGTGTGTTAGTTTTAAATTCTCTTTCATTTTATTTTTATTTCATTACATGTTATTGTAATAACTTTATTCACTGGATTTGACATTTTCCTAATTCAGTTCAGTTCTTTTAGCCTGATTAAATCATAGTAGATTGCTACATTATAATTTTAGCTGACATAGTTCTTTACCTTGGTTCCGATTTTGTAAACACTAAGTGAAAATGATTGGTTATTACCAAGGTCATGTTCAGCCCACGTGTAAGCTCTGTTGTAAACAGTTTTATTTTTAAATTTTTTCCAGTGTGGGAATCTGATTCTTAGATAGGGCTATTCTAGCCTACCTGCAAATTGACTTGTAGTGAGTAATCACGTGACCCATCACGCGGATTTGAAAAGACTTTTTAGTTGGGTTTAATTCTCAATCTCAGTGAATTGTAGTAAGTCGTTTTCTACACCTTTAGAGCGGAAAGTATTTTTTTCTGTTGATGCCAGTTTGATTTGGACTGATTTTATTTTTTGCATTTAATAATTTATATTCTCTGGAAAACATACAAGTCCTCTTCTTCATAAAAATTCTTGGACAAAGACATTTAGTGGAAATTGATTCTGGAATTCTAAACCGGAACATCTATACATTGTGATTCAACGAGGAACTGTTGACATCAGTACAACGACTTCCTCTGACGTCATTGCCTTCCATATTGGAACTTCATCGGAATTCGAACCTTGTTTTCTAGGGAAATAAATTATTTTGTTAAATTTACAAAGCTTAGTGGCTTCACTCTCTTCTTTTGTTACTTTTGTACGAGCCTCCACGTAACAAAATAAAATTGGTTTTCTCGTCATCGGGATATATGAATTTTGGCTAAAATATTTGAGAAAATTGTTTTCTTCAAATTTAAATTCCCTTAGTTTTCAGAATATTTTAAATCCCAAGTACTATTTGATATTTTGTTTGAAATTTTAGCTTAAGCAACAGGCTCTTTTTTCACAATATCATCAAAAGTAGCGAATTGTTTTGAATTTTACCCAGGAGTGTTTGGACATTTTAATATTAAAGTCAAAGTAAAAAAACTGGAATTAGAGATAAGACAAGTTCAGTTTCAGATAGAAAAGATACAATGGAAAGAAAAAGGGAAGTACGACAAATGCAGTTTGAGAAAGAAAAAGCAGATAGGCAAATGTAAATGCAATTGCAAAGAGAAAAGGAAGAAAGGGAATTTCAAATTCGGTTAAAAGAATTAGAGCTGGCAAAAGGAAAACACTCTTCTACTTTTGATGTCTCAAAAATATCAAATTAGTACCCCCTGTTCTGGAAAAAGAAGTAGATAGTTATTTTCCTTATTTTGAAAACGTTGCTGAAAATTTGAAGTGGCCAATGGAGTACTCAACTCTATTATTACAATGTGTACATGCTGGTAGAACTCGTGATATTTACATTTCACTGTCACTACAGCAGAGTGCTGACTATTATGTGGTTAAAGACAATATCTTGAAGGGTTATGCGTTAGTCCCTGAGGCTTATAGGCACAATTTCAGGAATTCTAGAAAATCAACTGACCAGATCTGTCTAATTTGCATGGGAAAAAGGACAACAATTTGATAGGTGGTGCTCTTCTAGAAAGGTTACCAAAGATTACTAAAGTCTCAGACAAATCATCTTAGTTGAAGAGTTTAGGAACTGTGTTCATAGTGATATTAGGAAGTATCTTTACGAGCGTAAGGTCAAAACCTTGGAAAACGCTGCTCGTGCTGCTGACGAGTACCCATTAGCTCATAAAGTTCCTTTTGCAAGCAAGTCTTTCACTCAGCAGTCTACTGGTTGAAAGGTATTACAGCCTAATACGACTCATTCTAAAACTCAGTCTGACACAACTTTTAAAAATCAAGCTTCTGATAAGTTTGATTCAACATCCGTGTCTCTTTCTACGTGTACCTATTGCAAAAAAAAAATGACACGTCATTTCTGATTGCTTCGAACTGGAAAATAAGCATCAGAATCAAGATAGACCTATCCCAAATGCTCTTATTTCTAAGAAGTCAAGGTCACGGTCATGTATTGAAAGTATACATTTGTTGGGTCGTAATATCCCCAGTCTGATTTTATTATGGAGAATTATGAACCATTCATGTCGAAGGGTTCTGTACTATTCTTGGGTGATTTGGCCAATCCTATTCCTATTAAAATTTTAAGGGATACATGAGCTTCTCAGAGTTTTTTATTATCAGGTACTTTGCCTTTCTCTCAGAAGTCTTCTTCTAATGAGAGTGTTCTCATTCAGGGAGTAGAGTACGGCTTTGTTAATGTTCCTCTCCATTCTGTAAATTTGTCATCAGAATTAGTTTAAGGACCTGTACAGTCGGTATAATGTCTTCTTTACCCGTGCAGGGGATTCATTTGTTACTAGGCAACGACCTAGCTGGAGACAAGATTCTGGTTAATCCACTTGTAACTGGCAAGTCTTCTTTGAATCAGAAAGTTGATCCTATTGAAAAAGAATTCCCTGATTTATATCCAGCTTGTGCAATTCCTAGAGCTATGGCAAAGAAAGCTCTTGAGAATGATTTTGATAAAGAAAATATTCCTTTAGATGACACATGTATTAGTCCGGCTTTTGATGAGGTCACTTTCACTCCTTGTTTGAATCAATCAAAAGGTATTGATCACAGAGATCCTCTTTTAACTACTCATTCTCGTTATTCTAATCAGGGTGACAAACGACAATCACTTGTCGTCGAGCAGGAAAAGATCTTGAGATCTCCTGTTTGTTTCAGAGGGCCATTAGTGAAACTGACGCCACTAAAGTACCTGTCTCTTATTTCATTAAAAGTGGAATTCTTATGAGACAATGGAGACCTCCCGAGGTACCTGCTAATGACGAGTGGTCACTGAACTATCAGATTGTAGTTCCAAAATCTTACAGACAGGAAATACTTAGTTTGGCCCATGAAATTCCTCTGGCTGGTCATTTAAGGATAAATTAAACTTATCACAAGATCATGACTCACTTTTATTGGCCAGAAATCAAACGTGATGTTTGTAAATACTGTAGATCTTGTCATACTTGTCAAATGAGAAGAAAACCCAATCAGAAGATACCTAAGGCTCATCTGCAACATATTCCTGCATTTGACGAACCATTTAGCAGAATCATGGTAGATTGTATCGCTCTCTAACCTAAGACCAAGTCAGGCAACCAATATTTGTTGACCATTATAGTTTGCGTCAACAAGATTCCCAGACGGAGTTCCTTTGAGGAATATTAAAACCAAAATTATAATAAAATCTTTCAGAGAGTTTGTTCCACTCAATTTGGCTTTCACAAATCTGTCCAAACTGGTCAAAGGTCAAATTTTTTTGTCTGGAATTCTCCAGCTAGTTATACTTGAATTTGGCACTCAGCAATTCAAGTCAAAAATAAAATTATAGTTTCACAGAACCTTAATGGAGAGATCTTTTGAGTCTTGTAATAGAGTTCATTCTTTCTTGCTGATACTTCAAAATTTTTTCAAATTAGATTTTTCGACCCTTACAAAGTTAAGAAGAAAATCAATGAGTTAAATTATAATAACAGTACTCTGACCTAAATAAATTAATGGAGTACTCGTATATTGAAAGAGATAGCCAAGTAAATCATGCAATTAATTTAGTTGTACCTGTCACACTCACTGAGGATTTAAATGAAAGAATTTAATCTGACACTATTGATTTTGGAGCGACAAATCTTCGGAAATCGGAAATAATGAAAAATCTGTACCAAAAACGTTTACATTTCCAACACAAGGAAAATAATGAACTTAAACAGCTATTACTTGAATAGGAGCACTTATTTCCAGATGTTCCTAGGAGGACAAGCAAAACTTTGTATGACGTTGAAATTGTGAATTTTAAACCTGTGAAACACCACCCATACAATATGAACCCTCTCAAACAGGAATATTTGAAAAAGGAAATCCAATATTTGCTGGAGAATGATTTCATAGAGCCCAGTAAAATTCACTGGAGTTCACCATGTATACTTGTTCCGAAACCAGATAAAACTTTCCGTATGTGCTCTGATTATAAGAAGGTGAACAGTGTGACAAAAACAGATTCATTTCCATTACCAAGAATCGATGACTACATTGATAAAATTTGAAATGCCAAATATGTCACCAAATTTGACCTTCTGAAAGGATTTTAGCAAATTCCACTAACGGAATGGGCAAAGGAAAGTTCGGCATTTGTGACTCCAGATGGACTCTATCAAAATAAAGTAATGCCGTTCGGGATGAAGGGTTCCCCAAGTACCTTTCAATGTTTGATGAATATGATTACCTCTGGTCTAGATAATTGTGAAGCTTACATCGATGATGTCATCATCTACAACGACACCTGGAAAGAACATCTAGCAACAATTCGGAAATTCTTTGACAGACTGATTGGTGCAAGTTTAACAATTAATTTATCCAAAAGTGAGTTCTGCCGTGCTTGTGTGACATTTCTAGGACATATTGTGGGAAATGACAAGATAAACCTATAGATGCTAAGGTCAAGGTTATCTCTGAATTCCCTGAGTCTGTCAGTAAAAAGCAGCTGATGCGTTTTTAGGTATGGCTGGATACTATCGGAAATTTTGTTCCAGTTTTTCTAATATTGATGAATCCCTGAAAAACTTGTTGAGCAAGAAAAATAAGTTTCTTTGGACTGAAAAATATCAGGAGGGTTTTGATAGGGTTAAAGCCATACTTAAAACTGCGCCGGTTCTTACAGCTCCAAATTTCAGTGAATCTTTTAAATTGTCTGTGGATGCAAGTGATGTTGGGGTTGGAGCAGTATTGATTCAGGAAGATGGAAGTGGTGTTGATCATCCAGTGTGCTATTTCGCTAAGAAATTAAATAAGCACCAAAGAAATTACTCAACAATCGATAAGGAATGTCTGGCTTTAATATTGGCATTACAGCATTTTGAAGTTTACCTTTGTTCAACTCCTTCTCCGATTCTTGTGTTTAGTGATCCCAACCCCCTTACTTTCATCTACAAGATGAAAAATAAAAATCAAATATTATTAAAGTGGAGTTTGTTGTTACAGGAATATAATCTTGACATCAGGTACATCAAAGGAAAAGACAATTTTATTGCTGATGCACTTTCCCGTGTATAGAAATATTATTTCATGTATACTATATATAATTCATAAGAGTTCTTCTTATGTAATTTGTTTTACCTCATGTATAATTTACATATGGTAAAAAGAAAGCTTTAATTACATAAATCTTTCTTTTTCTTTATGGGGGAAGTGTTACGTATATGTAACTTAATTATTTGTGTGTTAGTTTTACATTCTCTTTCATTCTATTTTTATTTCATTACATGTTATTGCAAGAACTTTATTCACGGATTTAACATTTTTCTTTTAGCCTGATTAAAAACGTAGTAGATTGCTACATTATATTTTTAGCTGACCTAGTTCTTGACCTTGGTTCCGATTTTGTAAACACTAAGTGAAAATGATTGGTTATTACCAAGATCATGTTCAGCCCACGTGTAAGCTCTGTTGTAAACAGTTTTATTTTAAATTTTTTTCCAGTGTGGGAATCTGATTCTTAGATAGAGCTATTCTAGCCTACCTGCAAATTGACTTGTAGTGAGTAATCACGTGACCCATCACGCGGATTTGAAAAGACTTTTTAGTTGGGTTTAATTCTCAATCTCAGTGAATGATAGTAAGTCGTATTCTACACCTTTAGAACTCAAAGTGTTTTCTTTTATATTGTTTACGGTTTGATTTTGACTTCTTTTTGATTTAATAATTTATATTCTCTGGAAAACATACAAGTCCTCTTCTTCATAAGAAAATTTTTGGACAAAGACATTTGATTGAAATTTATTCTGGAATTCTAAAATGGAACATTTATAAATTGTGATTCAACGAGGAACTGTTGACATCATTACAACGACCTCATCTGACGTCATTGCCTTCCATATTGTAACTTCATCGGGATTCGAACTTGGATTCAATTAGTACATTTTAGTGATAGGACTTATATTTTTCAATTCTAGGATTAATTTTTGGATTAGATTCACAAACCGTAAGTCCTATTTCATATTTTTACCTTGTTTTCTAGGGAAATAAATTATTTTGTTAAATTTACAAAGCTTGTTGGCTTCACTCTTTTCTTTTCTTTTGTTACTTTTGAATTAGCCTACACGTAACACACTATTTACAACTTTCAAATAAACTTGTTAAGATGAAAATGACCGGCGCAGACGATTTTGTGATGAAAATGACGATAATAATATATCTTTGCGGTTTGTGAAGAAATTCAGTACAACGTGAAAACAGGCGGAAGGCTCTTGTTAAACTTTCTAACTTGGAAAAAAAATATTTTGTATTATTTTTGGGAAAGTCCCATTTGTATCCCTGCCAAAAAAGCCTTATCTACATGGTCAATTAACTGAGTGAAATCTTCGTTAGATGTAATGTGTGGCACATTAGAAACAACTTAGCACAGTTATAAAAATGACATCACTTAGCATCATCCTAATAATACAAACCTTTATGTCCCATTGGTTTCTGATATGAATAAGTTATAAATCGTGCACTTACGTCTGTAATTACCATTTACAATGAATGCCTTAAAAATTAAGTATAGTATAAAGAATAAATGCAATCATAAATAATGACAAATATATTAGAATAATATGTTTAACGATCGAATTACACGGGGATACATCTACATTATTCTAGCTAATGCTAACATTATAGATTTGTGAAAAGTATGCATGGTTTCTGTTGAAGAGTTTGCCAATTTGTTCGATTTACCGTGGGCACAAAACATTTACTGAGGAATCTACACTAAGGTTATGTTGATGTATATTTTTGTTTCTCTTTTCAGTCTCACAGCCTATCTCAACTGAAAACGTTGCCTTTATGGTCTACCGAGGCACATCAATAACTCACTTGGGAATGAACCAGAAGGTTGTCTTCGATAGGATTGTCACAAATGAGGGCAATGGATATTCAACAATCACTGGACATTTTACCGCTCCGATTACAGGGACCTATTTCTTCACTTGGACTACTGCAAGCATTAATGGTATCTCCAGCTCTCACCTGTGTACGGGGATTGTAGTTAATGGAGAATACAATGTCCATGTAGTGAATTCCATTTCTGCTGGTTTACAAATGGGAAGTAACTCTGCTATTTTTCGTTTAAATGCCTCCGACACAGTATGGATAGGCGTTCAAGCTGGAACTGGGATATTTTCGGATTCAGCTCTCGGATTTTATTACCCAACCTTCTCTGGATTTATGCTACATTCATAAAATATTTTCTTCTTGTTTTAATGTTAAAGACTAATTTAAATATCCAAGTGTGGAGCAAGTTTTGTTTATAATTAAAATATTCTATTTAGGTTTGTGGCAAATTGAATAGCGTCTTAGCCTGTAGTAATAGTTTTATAACGTTTGCTTGGGATGCATGTTCATCCCAAAGTACTTGTAAGGATAAAGATGATCTGAATATATTGAACACTGTCAGATTAAAATAAAGACTTCAAATTAAAATTAAAACTCTGTTACATTGAACTGAAGACTATGACATTTAATTCAGAACTTGTTGTGTTGTTGGTTTTATTTCAGAATTAAATACAGAGTTTGCTTTACTACGAGAGAATTGCAAGTGACACTAGAGATTACGTGACATTATGATAAATTAATCCATTACATTACTATCAATGGTGTTATGTCAATCTGTCTCAGTCGTGTTACTATGCAATAATCGATTCCAAGTAAACAACAATATTTTAATATTCAAAGAGAGACTCAAAGTTCGACTCAAAGAACAACATGCACAAGTTCCAAAAAATATTATGTGTATGTGTGATGGTGGGGATGGAAGAGATAATGACGTAAATAATTTGGCCATATGCATCACATGGGGCATATATATGAGACGTGCAGTGTGTGTTGCAAACGTTGTCCTAAGTTAGGTAACAAACAAATCATTTATATTGTAGTTCTTACCCTCTGACACAGCAAAGTCATTCGTAACACACGTATCCATCTCTAATAATGTCATCACATCAAATGTGAAAATTGTTGTTTTACTTGCATTTTGTGATACCATGAATATGAAAGAGTGAAGTTCCATCTGGCAAGAATAATAATAAATACTACTTACATGTTCTTTATTTTCTCAATCAGAGCAAAGGTCATACATGACAATATTTGGTACTTTTGCTTGCATTATATGAACACACAGAACTGAATAAAATAGAAATAATCTATATTTTCTATGCATGGTGCCAATTGTTGATCATCTAGTATCATCAATGTTCTTTTCCGTGCATTGTTTCCTTGCTTGTTTGATTACTTTTGTGGACTTAACGATATTTCAGCACATCTTGGCCAGTATATTTGGTGGAGGAACAACCCATAAAAACCCTGTAAAGAACCATCGACCCACGGGCAGTTACTGGTAGGCTTTGTCACATACCCACTTTGCCCGAGCAGAGATTTGGACCCTCTGTACATTGCAGATACTGTTATATTTCATATTATCTATTGATATTGGTCATATAGAATACAGCCTATATTCACATAAATGATAATCCGAATCAACATGTACACGTTGTAATATTTGGCATCATGTCAACTTTTTCCTATAGATGATGCAGTATATTTGTGCTAGCCAGTGATGAACCAAACATTATATACTATGGATTAATGAAATTCTAATTAAAGTAACAATATGAATTCGTAACATTCAGTGTCCTCGCAAAAAGTACAAATTCTACAAAATAAAATTAGACAGAATTAATTTGATTAAATGGATCTCCTAGTGTCATGTTGTTATACCTTTTGTGCCTAAGAGTGTCGCGGGGAGAGTTTCCATTCAAGAGCTAGGTATGAGGCTTATCCTGTTATCATATTGTGTTTTCTCAGTGTTCAGTGTCTCAGCTACTATATCTATACATCTTTTCCTTGATCTTTCTTTTCTTTTAAAGCCATTTATTTTTATAACAGCCACAGTCCTAATATTTGCGGTTATTTATTCCGGGGTCTCCAACTTATTATTTTCTTTGAAGGGTCTTTATGATGCCACCACGTGTTCAAATGAGTTAAACAGTTACTTTTGATGCCAAATTCCCAGTGATGATGCAATATGTAACATTATGTCGAATGTTTATCTTCATCATAAAAGATCTAAGCAATTTCATCAGAGAATATGCAAATTAAGCTTTCAAACAAACATTTGCATACCATATCACATTTAAATTTGTCTGGTATCCAAGGGTCCACTTGCATTTCACAGACATAAGTGTTTGCTCTTGGATGCTTGGATGAGAGACATAACTGCACCAATGTAGATAGGTGATATTGGTGAGATCATGAAGTTCGGCGTTTATTATTGTATCTTATCTTACAAGACACCCGTTAAATACAAAGGTAGGGAAATAGTGAGTTCTGTTGCTAATATATTACGCTATATATGAGATAAAGATAAGTTCGATTGTCGGCAGCCACTATAATATGTTCACATGTTAACAACTAGCTGATAGTACAATCAATGCTTATTTGAATTTTGAGACATATGGGTTTCATTCTAACATTTCTAACATTAAATATAAGAAAGAAATTGTCCTTCGAAATAAAGACAGTGCTTGTGTTGCTACTGAACCTGTGAGACATAAGACCGACATAGAAACGATGTGCCACACCTAATAATCACATTTAATGAAACGTTCGCTTGAATATAAAATCGACACAGATGTTCTTGTTCATATTTACGAATTGCATACATTGTTTACAATCTATTTATGTATTTTGTTTAAAAGGTTGACTAGGTAGGAATTATTTAGTATCACATCACGAACCATTCGATCGGTTTCTTCAGATTCGATTTTTCGTCTGTTTCCTTATATGACTTGTTGTTGTTGCTGGTGGTGGTGGTGGTGGGGCTTAACGCCATTTTTCAGCACACGATAGGCTATACATGGCGGCCAGTATTAATGGTGGAGGAAGAAACCGGGAAATCCGCGGAAAGAACCACCGACCCACGAGAAGCTACTGGCAAGCTTTCTCACATATCCACATTCGCTATATGACTTGCAGTTACGGGTATGAATATGCAGGTAACACAAACAGTTGCTAAGTACTCTACGAACAATGGATGGACAGGTTAGTTCTCTTTTTAATCTCTATTCAAAGTTAATTTTCTGTGCTGGTTTATGCAGTTGAGTAGCATGGTATCCCATCATCGACCAAACCAACTCTTTTAACCAGGTATCCCGGCCAACCGGACTCCCAACCGGGTGGCATAAGCCAAACAGAAAAGAGACGGCATTAACTAAGCATCAGTAATAGAATTGAAGTGTTTTAATGCTGCTCGAGGAGCGCGCCATAAAAGTGTCCAAGAAACAGCAGTTAAAGATGGATAATATTAGGTTTAATTTTTCAATTCGTTATTTTTTAACTTCTATAGAGGATTAATATGTTGTATAAAATGCGAAGCAGAAAGAGTACATACCTGTGAATTTTAATGAGAAGCACGGATAGATGCCAAATAAAATATATAAACAACTATTGTTATGTGCATGCATCAAAGCAGCGCAGGCGTTGGTGAATGCGCGCTTGTAGTGGCAGCCGGACGGGAATTAACGCACAGCATGCAGTTTCTGTAAAATGTCAGGAAACTATCCGGTTAAATATTTATAGAGAAATAAATTTAGAACCCATTGTTTAATTTTGAACGTGCGCGTCTGGAATGTAGCGAAATGTGATCGCGATTGTTCTAAGCGTTAATTTTTATTCAGAAATATAGGTTTCGGTTCCGTATATACTCAAGCTTAGCACTGCCACGGATAGCACTTAGCGTCCGAGCCTGAGCGGCAGGGAGAGAGTATAAGGCACTCGCATGGATTCGTCTTGATTATCCTTGGAGCGGAGTTGAGCTGGAAATGCTGCAACAAATAATAAGCCAATTTTTCAGCTAGTCACTGAAATCGTAATGTGAGGCTTTTTTTCGGCTTATGCCAGATTTGTAAAGTTGCACACCCTTCCAATAATCACGCCGGATATAGTATATTATTACCGAGAGATTAGTATCCATCGCGTTTGTTATTCCCGTGGGTAGCGCTGTATTGGTATGCAAACGACCCACTCCGGTCTGACAGCGCCAAACAAGCACAAAAGGATAAAATAATAAACTAGAAATATTTGTAGGCCACACAATTAATGGCATGGATGCCCCCCCCCCCGAGAATAAAAATATTTCGTAATTTTGCTGCTTGGGCTAGGATGTGTACAACTTGGAAAGATCGTGCTTGGGCTTGATCCCAGGTTCATGATTTGTTTACACAACAGATTAATGAACGTCTTGGTAAAGTTGTGTGCCCGCTTGTTTGTCTTTGCTTTAATCGCTTATGTAGTCAAGATGCTCGTTGCTCGTAAGTTGTTATGCAGCCTGCGCATCTTCACTTTCTTCCGCTGCCGGATCGCGGTGAATGCGCTTCTCGTCAGCACATGTTTCTATCTATCAAAGAGAATTGGTAGTTTGAGCCAGTGAAGGCGAGGGAAAGGTAGTAGTAAAACTATTCGTTATTTCATGGGATGACATCGCGCCTTCAAAGATTATAACCACATGTATCGCTTTCACACTTTGGCGAACGTGATGATGTTCTACGCACATTATCTCTGCAGTTTAATATCTCCCTGTGGTGGTACAACAATATGGTATACAATAGAGCCAATGGATACATCTATTGATTTCTTATCGTGCGTGCGAGATCTGCGTGGGTCAAAAGATTGATATAAAACAAGATAACGCTTGTAAGCGCCATACATCACGTCGTAGAAGAGTACAACTATCACTTTCGTAATTGTAATGGGAGTGTTGAAGCTGATGATCCATACACTATCGTTCTTGTTTAGTACTTACCTGTGGTGGCACAGCAATCTTGTATGCAATATAGCCACATGTAATGATTTCTGATCATGCGTGCTTGATCTGCTTGAGTCAAAATATTGATTTCCAGCGATCAGCTGATGGGATTACTCGCACTCTTACTGATGCTCTTGATCACCCAGCCGTAGCCATTGAACGGCAGTTTAAATGTGAGACGGTCTGAGAGGTAGAACTTGTAAAATATTAGTACGTTATTCAGCATCTTGAAGTCGAGCCGCACGAAGGAATAGCTAACAAAAGTGGCAGTAAAAGATTCGTAGGGATAGGTGGCGGCAACGGCAATGCAAGCGCCAACACTTATAACGGCAGTGTTCACATTCTATATGATCTGGTAGACTGCATTGGTATTCTCTTTTTCAGTCAGCCAAATGTCGTCATCGTCGATTCTGGCGATCTCATTGCCGCTTGCTTGACACTTACATTCTTAATGAGTAAGTTGCCAAGCTTGTTCACAATTGTACGGTTTGCCTCACTGAACTCCTTTACCACCTTTCAAAACAAGTACCACTGTGTGTTTAGAGCCAAATATAACTTTTCTGACATTTCTACAGAATCCAAATGTATGCGATAGTGGAATCACATATGAATATTCTTCATCGCCGTTCAACATTGATTGACGCGCTGCAAATCCAAAGTTGAAATTTTCATTCATTGATAGCATTGCGCTGATTTTTGCAGACCATGCAGCTTCTCTTACATCACTTTCTCTTACGTGTCTGTGCTCGGGCTGATCAGTTGTATCCTTTGCAAGCATCATTGATGGACCAGGTGATCTCGAGTAATCATCGCTGTATCTTGCAAGGGCAGTTATCGTCACCGTATGTCAACGTATTCCAGGCAGGTTTCAATATTTCGTCCGTCGTGTTATACGTGGCACTGTTAAATAACGCGATGACGCCATTATTAACAAAACCAACTCGATCGCCAATTCCGTATGCTGTATCATCTGCTTTCAAAAGTCTACCTTTGATCTCAGTGAATGCCTCAGGGTGTAAGAAATATCTACCTGTATCCTGAACTTGCAACTCAATTCTTCCTCGTGCGTTAGGTACACGTGCGTCATAAGAATGGTACTGATAATCACGCACCGATTCATCCTTGAGAACTGGATCGTCCATGTCAAATGCTGGATCAGATACACGTTTGAACATTTTATTATACTTGTTATCGTCTAACACGAAGGCCACATCCTTGTATTAGACTGACAGTTACATTTTTTTTCTGACAGGGGTACACCTGCCAACTCTGCTAGCTTTTGATTCGCAGCTTGATTTATTATTTTACTAACATTTGCAGGAATAACTTCGGCGCTTGCCAATTTTACTTGCTGAGGTCGGACCGCTGGCGGTCTGCGTATTAATCGTGCTAGTCTGTCCTTGATTGCTGAGAAAGCTGTACTAGCAACATCACCAACAGCACTAACACCTTTATCACGAACAACGTCAATAGCTTTCATTCCCAGTTGCTTTGCAATAGGTATTGCTTTCGGAGCTATCCTTCTGAATAGATCCTGAACGACATCACCGAGTCCATCTCCGTAGGTAACTTTATAGGTTGGTAATAGCGAATTTATCAACCTGACAATGATCGGTCCACGTTTAGCATTATGTATGATCATCTTATTTTCTTGTCACTGATCTAATTGCATACCCTCAATCACTGTGATAATCATCAACAATTTCATCGATTAGGGTCCGATAAACATTAATATCCATGATACCGCCTATAAATCATCTCTGACAAATAGCAGCTGCTTCATTAATGATTTCTGGGGAATTATTGCCGGCTCGTTTTCCGCCAATCAGAATCTCTAGTCGTTCAACATCGGCAAGAACGTTATTGGGGCATGGAGTAATACTATCACATCTTCTGGTACCTGTACCAGGAGTGGCGATACCACTTCCAGTTTCACCGGGGGTAGAGCTTGCATCTTGCCATTCTTTTTCCTCCTCACTTGATGTTTTGCCTGCATTTTTCTTCCGTGCTCTTGAGGCCAATTTCCTTTTTGCTTTTGCTTTTTCAAGTTGCTGCTACATTTCTCCCTTTTGTTTCCTTTCTTGTTTTGCTCGTTCAGTATACTCATTTACTGCCCGGATAAAATGTCAAACCGTCTAACATCTTCATCAGATCTGATCTGCGGACTACCAGTATCTATTATCTTGGTTCTGGCTTTTGGTGGTTCAGGTTGTGGTTGAACTTCAGGCTGTGGTTGAGGAGGTTGCTGGGATGGTGGTCGGGTTGCTCGAAGACGGCCAGTAATATCAACAGCTAACGTTTCAAGAGCTTTTTGTGCTGCCCCAGTTTTCTTTGTTGGTTCGACAATTGGTTTAAGTAACTGTTTTGTACCTCCTGTAAATTCCACCTGAGACTCCTGACGAGCTTGTAGTTGTTGCTTGACAGAATTACAGACGGGGAGATATTTCTTAATTGCCTCTAGTCGCTGTCTATCTAGTTTAGGTGTGTGAGATTCCATAGTTAGTATTATTATTGATATATTAATGATTTAATTAAGCCACAAACACACAGCAGCAGGGAGTGTGATGACCAAAAGTGAGTGTCCGGGTAGGTAAACGAGAAAATAACCCAATCAGAGAAAGATCTCAGTCGGTTTGACCTTGTATTTTCGTTTTCGTAGGAAGCTTTATTTTCGCGAATGGACTTCTCTAAAAATTGGTCTGTTCACCCTCCCTGCAGCTGGTTGCAAATTTCATTTCGTCATGTCATGTCCAGTACGTGTATATATAGTTATATAAAGTGTCATCTCACAAGCTGTGAAGTTATGTCCCAGAAGCCAAGTTAATGGTATGGAGAGGGTCGGGATTGACCATAGAGTCAATTTCATTTGCATGAATAAATTTGTCTTTTCATGCTCATCAGGTCGATGATCATTCACATCGATTATCACACTAGTTAGTGTCATAATTTAGGAGTTACTTTGAATTTGTATGAAACAACGCCACCACACCCACCACAGGGACTACCACAGGGACTGTTTCAAAATTTAGAATTGTGCACACTTGCAGTGTATAAGAAGCTGCTAAACATCGCTCACGTACGAATGTGCACACGTTCGTGTGTGTGTAATTTAAGTTTTTAACGTAGCTTTAACAATTTTTCAGTTATGTCGCTACAATGTCTGCAGTGTGGCAGTTCATAGTGATGTTTAGCACTGGGGCATCATGCAGACATGTAGTATGATGTTCCACCCAGTCACATTATCCTGACACCAGGCCAACCAGTCCTAACACTAACCTCTTAATTCTGAGCGCCAAGCAAGGAAGCTGTTAGTACCATATTTAAAAGTCTTTGGTGTGACTCGGCTGGAGTTCGAACATGTGACCTCCCGCATCCGAGGCGGAAACTCTCCCGCTAGACCACTGGAACGGTCGCACATGTTCGGCCGTGCAGGGTAATACATTTCCCGCCTTTATTACGAAAAGCGCAGAGTTAAAATTACAGGGATGTAACACATTGTGCAATACATTCAATAGATATGCAAAGCCTATCTTAACCACATTTTCTTGTATCAATAACTCGAATAATTACTTAGAAGGTTGAAGGGAAAAAATAAAAAAGGACCATTTATTTTCTCCTGCTGTAAATCTGTCTGGGCCCTTGGTGGCAGTGTGATCTAAGGTGGTCACACATCTCACCTCTTTCCGAACGAGTTCCAGTCTCGGCTTGACCAACGTGGGCATGCGAAAAAGACTGACAATAGCTTCCAGTGGGTTGTTGACTCCTCCCGGAACCATTCTTACACAATACTTAGCTTCTTTGAACGAATCTTTACCGTATTAAATTCAAAAGCCGTATGCCTAAGCAAACCCCGCCATTGTTTATATATCTAAACATGTTTCATTATTTTGGAAATAATCAGATTTCCTACTCTCTAACCCTATGCGGGCTTGGGCGTAGAAAAGCAGGTCCAAATGGGCCATTCCCGCATATGGCACGAGATGAATAATGGAGACAGGAGTCGCTGTCGTTCAGTGGTTGGCGTCCTGGATTTGTGATGGAAAGGGGCAGGTTCGAATCTTACCGTTAGGTCATCCAAGGTGAGTTACAATGTTGCGTCATCGGTCAAGTCTCTTTACTCCAACTGCATCAACACTAAGAAAAAAATACTTGCGTTGCAGTGCAGTGACTCATCTAACCAAGCCGAACTGGGTTTTATCATCAATGAACTGGAATTTGAAAGTGGTCATTGACATTCTGGACAGAAACACTAGTTTTGGATTGTTGTGATTTCATTGAAAGATATTCTGGATTATATCTTTGTGATACATCAAAAATCTGTTGGTATATCCACCTATTCAAGACTATTGGTACATCAGCTCATTCAAGACTATTGTTACATCAGTACATTCAATACTGGAATTCATTCAGAACAGTCTGTGGGTTTTGACTTGTGATAGAGCATTTAGGACTATTTGGGATTAAATTCACAATATTTATATGTTACTGCATTTGTATGGGAAAATATGAACGAGTTTTTCGAATGGAAATACTACTCGATCTTGGGAGTGCAGTATATCCATCCGATAAAACGAGTTCATATTTTCTCATACAAATGCAGTAACCTTTTTATTATATGCTCATTTTCTTATTCTACCTAAGGCTTAATTATATAAACAAAAATACACTACAAGAAACAAAGTAACTGAATGTATGCTGTATTCCAAAGTAAATACACAAGCGCAGATTCATCATTACACAACAACAACGTTATTAATGCTCACATAACTCCGCCCAGATAATTTTGCACTTCTTCGCGCGCTAGACATAACTTACGAAAGAAAAAGGCGTTTTGGTCTACTTAAAATTAAAATTTGGAGTCATATTGTGAATGAATGCGCATTATAAAAACGTTGCCATTTGATCTGGGATGAATAGATAATTATATTTTTGTCGATTCTACGACATTTCGTGATTATGGACTGGATTTATCTGTGCCAATTCTACATGAAGTATATCGGATTTCAGCAGCGTGTTCACATCTGCAAGTGTGTTTCTGTTCTGTCATTGAATGTTTGAAATCATAATGTAGGAAAAATATGAAGTCTTCAAATTGCAATTATCAAAAAGACGCTGTGGAATTTAATGTTTATTTCATTTTGAGTGTAGTAAGGAGGATGTAATTGCACTTGGAATGTAGTCGAAATTACAGTACGATTTCGAAATGTGTAATCAAGCTTGAGAACCCATGACATGGTTCATGTAATTCGAATTTACAGAACTAAGAAAGTACATTTTGAGGAAATTCAGGATGTAAAACTGCAAGTATATTTTTTTTCCATTCTTATTACTAGCTAAAAAAGACAGTTTATGCCTTGTCACTTGAATGTTATTGGTAGGGACCCTGTCTGGCGTTTATATATCTAACCTAAATCCGAAACAATGCATCAAAAAAGTTAACGCGGAATGTGGCAAAGCAGCTGGTATGTAGTAGTATGTAAACATCTGCTTTAGTTCATTCAGAAACAAATTTAATCAACCAAAAAGTAAAGCACCTATTATGTGATTGTACATGATTTGTTTACAAAGTAGTTCCTAATACACTATTGGGCAAACGTGAGTTCATTATGAAGTGATCATGAGTTCAATATCGTAAAATATTGGATGATTCTGACAATGTAAAATTAACGGAGCAAACAATGAGCCTATAATAATGAAAGTTCTTCTAAAATTTTCACTTTGTGAGAGAAATAAATTTATTTCTTCATTTTAATAAACTTGTTGGCTTGCTTCTTTCTGTTACTTAGTTTAAGACCAAGAGTTGTAATACTGTTGCTATTGTTGATTTGCGATAATTAACCTCTCCTCTGCATAGATAATTTGTTCTCTCTTTCTCCAAAAATCTTAACACCTATATATATATATATA